>JAAAKG020210316.1:0-22644 GCA_010014905.2 Druon quercuslanigerum | reverse complement strand
TTCCCAGTACGTAATTTGAACAAAAAGACTACGAGTGCTTGGGTCACCGAACGGGATTGGGTATTTCGGAGCGAGATAAACATCTCTTTAAGAGCATTGAGTTGTTCCCAATGTAACCCTGTAAATACTTTTAATTGTTTTTCGGTAAGACTATAATAACCTACTTTATCGAATAAACTTGAACCACACCTTATAGAAAGGGTATCCATTACATTGGACAACTCTAATGCAGTGATACTTGATGTGTTAGAATACACTTTGAAGAGAGCAAGATTTTCATCAAATATACGATTTTGTATCATATAAGCTCGACAGCACCGATCTCCTTTTGGCATGTATATTTTCTTCTTAACGTAAGACTAAATTCGAGCTTCTTCAGGGATTGCAGTTAAATTCGTCTTAGAGAAGCAGATGCAACAACATTTGTGAGTTGCAACACACCGCTGAATGGGAAGTTGAATACGTTCATCATCAGGAATTTCATCATTTGATTTAAGTTTAATTTCAAACGTTGGATCATTATTAATTGATTCATTCTCAAAAGGAGAGGCATTCTCCTCGTCAGCATTAGAGACACGATTGAAATTTTTTTTATAAATAGAGAGTCGACAATTGTGGCATAAAATGTCATTAACAACTGTTATGCGGTTTAATGAAAGAGAAAAATCATTTGCTTCAGTTGCATTTTTTATTATCCTTTTTTGCCTTTCTTTTTAATCAAGAAAGCGTCTCAGCCAGCACATTTAAGCTTTATTTTTAGGCGAAACAATTTTTTAATCAAAAAATGAGGTCTTTTAAAGCACAAGTATGTAGTAAAATTATTACTGCTGAGAGATGATAATCAAGTTTTGTTCGAAACAAGTGAATAACGAATTTAGAAAGTTAGTATCGTAGCAGGCAGCAAGATGCTATGAGAATATTTGACAGTCTGTTTGAAACAAGTGAATCGCAGAATCAGAAAGTTAGTGTGCTGACAATCATTAGGATGTGGCAAAAACATTTGACAATCAGATCGAAACAAGTGAATAACGGATTTAGAAAATTAGTGTGCGACTAGTTGTAAGATGCTAGGAAAAAATTTGACAATCATCTCAAAACAAGTGAATAGCGGATCCAGAAAGTTGTATCGTGGCAGATTATAGATGCTAACAGTTTAAATTTTTAAGGTCAAATTAATCTAGAGGAGAGTTTAATTCTTCCATTGGACGATGAAATTCTCAATATTCAGATATTAAGAGAATCAAGAAATGACAATTACTATTGAGCTTTTCGAAGAGAACTTGATGAATATCGATCACCTGATGGAAGTGCAAGCCCAGTCTCTACCTTCAACTTCTGATCAAGATTTTGTGGGTAGAAGTGGAGCCTATGGGAGAAACAAGAAAAGGAGTCAACAGTTAAAAGCGCTATTACCTTGTACTGGCCAGAAACACCGAAAAGAAAAGGAAAGAGAAACGTTGATGGAATCCCCTACGTTGTAACTTCTTATGTAGCTAAGTCTATTTTAGAAAAAAATGTTTATCTATAAATGGAAGCTGCAGAAAGAGTAGAAGATAAAGTAAAGTCAAGATTGCTGTATAAGGAAAAAGAAGAAAAAAATCAAAAAAGGTTAGAGAAAAAAAGGCTAGAATATTTCAGGAGAAAAATAGAAAAAGACTAGAGGCAAAACAGTCAAAAGAAAAAGCAAAATTAGAAATAAGAAGCAGATTTTTAAGAACAATATCCAGAAATGAAAGCCAAGAGACGTATCAGAAGAAAATACTTAATCCTCATCAAGTGAATCATCAGACGATGATAAAGATAATGATGATACTGACGATTATGGAAGTATCAAGGATAATTGAGAGAATGCAGGCGTACTATTAAAAAAGATAAAATTGAAAATAATTTCAGAAAAGCCAATGAAAAAGTAGAAATGAAGGTGAAACCAAAATTTATGTTTTCAAGAACTTTGTCCTCTAAGACAAAAGTAGTGTTCTTAAAGTAATATAAGACTCTGATCAAAATACTAATTTAATTTTGTTGATTTTAAGAGCCGATGGAGCATGCAATTATCTATGTAAAATATGATTTTAAGTTACCTATCATAAAATATATTTAAAAAAAGTTAAAATAAAAATGTTAGAACTTTAACTAGATGTTAGGAATGCGATTTCGTTTGTCTGAATAATATAATAATTTTATAGAAATGAAGCAAACTCCAGAAAAACAGCAAGAGTCAAACGAAATATCTGGACCTAGAGATATTGTTGTCTCTCAATTTAGGGTCGATTATAGTTTTTGACTTAATTGTGCAATTCAGTACTTTAGGTATCTTATTATTTAAAAGAAACTTTTTTTCTACATGTCTCAATGGCAAATATTTTGTATGCTTTGCGTGGCTACGCAAATCCCTTTGTCCTTCTTTTCTGAACTTTGGTCTCTTAAGACTAAACACTCGCTCTTCACGGGTTAAAGATCGGACAGATTGCCCCCATGTGTTTCTTATCTCACAAAATATTTCCCTTTAATGCTCGTTTGCTTACTGGAGAAGCTCTGATATCAATTTAAGGATTTTATAAATCCCTTGATCTGACATTCTCTCCTTTCTATCTGGATGGTCAATCTAGGCTTCTTTCAAGTAAGTGGGTCCCTCATTGTTTATTTCCGGAGATGAATCGGGCTAAGAAAACAATGATTCCCGGTTTGCCGAAACCGATGGACAGACCATCGTTAACGAAATGGTAACTCCTTCCGCCTTGAAACACCCTGCTGTGCCACCGAATCAACTCCCGTATCTTGACGGGTTGTTAATTCGGTGAAAACCGTCTCGGGTGATCCGAGAGCGCCTACCTATCTTGTTAGGTTCGCTGAAGATCGCAATTCCTAAGATACTATTTTACGAAGATGCTGGAGGGAGCCTGACACTAAACGTCGTCCAACTTGGTTGATTGGTGGCGACTGAATTTTCCTTTGGCATCACGTTATCGAAGAGGTCCATATTTCTCGGACCTCTCAATTCCCCCTTTTTAGGGTGGTTGCGCACGCAACGGCACTTGTTTCCCATGGCGATTCATGCAATCCATGCAACACCTTTGCATTGTAATTTAAATGCTGTCGCTCAGTAGCGTATCTATTTCATGCTTCGTCCGCTTTTAAGTTTTAATTTTTAATTTTGTTGAACAATTTCAAGTCCAACAAAGCAGGTTAACAAAATGCACTCAAATAATAAAAAATGGCTCGAACTGTACTATTGTTTATACAATATGTTTTATAATAGTGATAATTCTCATTAAATGACAGTATAACTTACACAAGTATCACTAGAAAAACTAGCAAAGTACTTGAAAAAAAGTAACTGTAAATCTGAAAAGTTTCTCAAATTGTGAATTGGCATATAAAATTTCTTTATAACCATTCGAAAATTGTAATGAAATTGCAACATTCTTTTTTCCAGCATCACTTCTAAATCAAAGAAAGCACTTTAAAAAAAAGATCATAAAACGCTCAAAATGGCTCAAACTGAGCATATGTTTGTAAAATTTGTCTATAAAAATTATATTATTGTATTTATTTTTTTATTTATTATTGTATTTCTGAAAAACTCCCTTTCCGATCTCCCTGACGCCGTCTATGCTTCTCAGTCCTGTCTTAGGGTTTATAAGAATCGCCCCTGCGGTTTTCTCAACTTGTCCAGCGCTCCTCTGGCTTGTCTCCACATGTTTCTATGTTACTTCAAGCCTAATATCAATCATTTTAAATTAATTTCTTTTTATTATAGTAACAATATAAATAATGTTTTTTAATTGGTTAAACATAGCAAGATATGAACAAATATATTCCTCAAAACTGATTAATGAAATATCAGTATCTTAGGAGGAGAAGTTTGACATATATAATCAACACGATAACGATTCAGATAACATATGTAATCACTATTAAAACAGCAGAATATTCTTTAGATAGACTTTTTAGACAATTATTCTGCAAACTAATTACACAGTTTTTTCTTATTTTTAAAATATGTGGGTCGCTTCTGCTCGAGTCTATGCCTTGATGGCCATCCTTAATTCTATTGGTGAATATAATAATACACATATATATCTATGACTTTGAGATTTTGTTTAGGCTTTCCACAATTATCAGTTTTTCTGGGGGCATTCGGACGTAGAATACTTTCGTTTAAAATCAGAAATATTATACTCCTCCATCAACAGTTTTTTTTCAAAACATATTGAACATATTAATAGGAGATTAGGAAAATTTCAAGCTAGGGACAGAGTTCACGTTGATATGGAGAATAATGTTACACATTACACATTCACAGAATTTGCAAATATTTTAAATTTGAGGACCTCATCACGTAATATTACTAGCAAATAACAAAAATGTTTGGCGTGGAAATTTATAACATCACGATGCTTTTATCACAATGTATAATTCCTATTTACATTTGGATAATTAAAATAGATGCTATGCACTAATATTTAAAACATTTAATGGTTATGATTAAAAATTAAATATAAGATTAACTGCAGCTTCCTTAAAGAACAATGAAAATTGTCTATTTTAGAGTATAAATTTACTTCTCTTAAATTTTATTTTATTTATAATTTAATATTAACAGTCAAACCTTGGTAATTAAAAACCGTTCTAATTCAAGTGTCAAATGTCGGGTTAGTTCGCCCACCGAATCAAAGTTCAGAAACGTGGCAGCCAACCATTGGACGGATTGTGGATAATTATTAAAAATGTAAAAAGATTCTCTTTTGAAAATATATAATCGGCTGTTCCTTCTTGCAGAGTTAGGTTCACAATTTGAATGTTTGCCTAATGGTGCCCCTATTCCTCATGTTCCTCGTGTCGAACCATCTTCTTCTGCTTCTGACCGACAATATGCACCTGCCAGACCTCATTCCTCGACCAGCTCTTCTTCTCAAGCCGAAACTTCACCTACTAGGATTCATTGTTCTAACGTACTTGGCTATGGACTTGATCAACTTGAATTCATTCGACTTATTTCCTGTAAAAATCCACACACGCAATTCGAACTTAAAAGATTCAGTTTTCCTTCCAATGAAAGAATTAAAGTGGTTCACGAACGGAATAAGTATATGCCTATACCAACCCAAGAACAAATTGTACTTTCAACATTCGATGGGGACGTCTTTGCAATATTGGACGGTACTGGTACTTTTGCTGGAATATATACGTACAATAATAATGAAAGATCACGGGTGAAGTTCAACATGAAAAACGGAAAGATTCGCCCATTGACCCCATCTGAAGTCAGAGAAACTCCAGTAGGTCCGCATCGCCAAATCCTGAATGGATATAGAGTAAAAAATGTGAACCTCAATGATGGGTAAGATACTTTAAAACAACGGGTTGTCGTTAAATACAGTTTTTTAGTTAAGTTTGTAGTTTAAATAACGAGAAAATACGCTTCACCTATGTATATCAATATTCATTAGTACCACACAATCACTAACGTAACTTTTAGTAACTTTTTTTATTATAAATATTATTGGATTATTTCAATTTAACTGTGCATTTTTGCAACGGTCATGAAGGTCGCTCGATTCAATTGATCTTTTCCCGATTTTTAAGTTTTCTTAATTTTTCTCGTGGGCTTTCAAATGCACCTTGAATTCTTATGGATTTTATAATATTTCTTTTTTTCAGTTTACATGAATTCAATAAATTTGTTCTAAATTGTTCTATCTGCATAATTCATTTTTAAATTATCTTCATTATGTGGCAATTGCATCAAATTCTTTTGAATTTTCTCAAAATTTTCCCAGGTGAAAATGTTATGTATAGTATAAATATAATGGACATAATCACAATATTTTATATTTGTTTCATAATCTTTTTGGTATAAAACAAAGTTAAAGTTGTCAATGTTTTGTTTACCATTTATAAGTAATATATTTATATAAATTTTTTACCTGGGCTTAAAAATACTTTGTGATTTTCGGAAAAGTTAGTCTTGCTTCTATCGCGCCGCCACTTGGTTCCAGGTCCATTTCTTTTTCTAGGCACATGGCTACACCTACCAGTCTTCCATCTTCTGATGGATCTGCATATGGACTTGACCAGCTTCAGTTTATTCGGCTTATCCCCAACAAGAATCGTAACCTGCTATTTGGACTTCAAAAATACACATTTCCTCCGGATAAACAAATTTTATTGTCTCAAGGATCGAATCGATATCGACCTATACCAATCCAAGAACTAATTGTATTAATAACACTTGCTGGAGACGTATTTGCAGTATTGGAGAGTAATGATAATCTTGCTGGAATATATACATACAGTGCTCGCACGCGCAGCAAAGTACGGGTAAAAATAAACATGCGAAGCGGAACGATTACAGAATTAAGGAAATATGAAATTGCCGATGTTCCCGTAGGCCGCCTTCGTCCGATCTTACTCAACTTTAAAATACAGCATGTTGACCACTATCCTCCACATCATCCAATTAATTAGATTAAAGGTTATGCTAAATACAATATGATCAGAAGCCATCTTAAAATCTTAGGACTAACTTTTTACTACAAATAATAATAAAAACTAACTGTATTATAGTCCCCAAGAAGTAGTTTTTGAGGCAAATTATTATGGTTTTATAACTAAATACATACAATGAAAATGAATTTTAGATGTTGTTTTTCTATACTAGTGATTCATTGCGCAAATTTGGTATATTTTAGCGAGCGCAAGAACCAAAAGTCTGCTAAGTGAATATAGTTTTTATTATTTAACGGAGATTTTTAGTGGGTAAACAATTTAGAACAAAGTTGAGTTTTACATTCTCATCCTAATGAGAAGGTATTGGTTTTACGTAAAATTTCACCATTTACGAAGTCTGTCTATTTTTGAAGTCTACAGCCTGTATTCCATAGCCACGAAGACTTTCGATACATCTATCAGATTGGATTCTGCTTTAACATACTTTTTTCAGGTCCTAAAAGAAAGAACAAGTTCGTAAACCAGCTTTTTTTGATGAAAATTCAAAAAGTGACCGCATTTTAGAAATATTTGAGAATATTTTTTTTAAGATTTAAAAAATTTATGTACGGCTATTTTTAATACTCGGGAACTCAAACAATTTGTTCTAATGAATTTTTTTTTTGATAAAATAAAAATTATCAGTGTTATAGCATTTTTAAAATCCAAAAAAACAAACCAAAATGAAAATTTTAAGCCAAACAACGCATGATATAAAAAAAGAAGTGAAGGAAAACGTTGATTTTTGGAAGCCCGACAAGATTAGCATATGTAGACCAAAGTCTTTCTTACCAAAAATAGCAAACACCCATTCAAATTTGTCATGAATTATTTACCAACATTTTTACCATAAATTACATCTACATTGAATATAAGCAAATTAAATTTATGGAAAGATAACGCAAGTTGCAGTAAAATGTTAATATTGGTTGGTACTGTGACGTTCTTCTGGTCTACTCTCGTTACTAGTATCTCAGGATTATTAATAAAAAATGGCCTAGTGAAGACAAGAGCTCTATTCAGTTGTTTTTCAAGTGCAGAAGTCATCTTATTTTATTTTTTTATTTTTAAGATATTCTTTTTTCGTCTGGCAGCTTTCCTCCTTTATCTCTCTTTCTTTCGGGACCATTTCTTTTTTAATTTTTAGCTGTCCTAATATTTTCTTCAACCTCTGCATCATCTCCTTAAAAGCTCCCTTTTCGATTTCCCTGACGCCCTCTATAATTCTCAGTCCTGTCTTAGGGTTTACAAGAATCACCCCTGCGGGTTTCTCAACTTGTCCAGCCCTCCTCTGGCTTGTTTTCTTACCTCCCCAGTTTCCTCCGCCTGATGCATGACTTCTCCCATCACTTTTCCTTCAGGATCCATCTTGCATGTTTCCCTATCTCTTTTTTTCTTCTACCTTCACCCTTTTGCACATAGTTTGATTGTACACTGTTCATCGATTCACTTCAGCTCACTCCAAACTTTGCGCCGCTCTTCTACTTTTCCTTCTCTCTAAAAGGAGACGGTGTTACCTTCCTCCTTGCTCCTCGACCTTCCGTTTCGCACTTGAGCTCCTTTTTGACCGTCCCACTAATTTTCGCAATTAATTATCACTTTCTACGCACAAATCTCTCCTTACTATCACACTAAACCCGATCCTCTCCTCGCCTTATCGTCTCCCGTATACTTTTTCAACCACCTTTATCTCCAAATACCATCTGAAAACCTCTCTGGCACCTTGCAAGCGACCGACACTATTATTTTTGGAAAACACATTTTTGTTAAACGGAATTACTATTTAGGTCTTTATTAATGTTTCTATTTATTTTTTTCTTGAATGGTTGTTTAATTTTTAAGCAAAATCGTTAAATATTTTTAAAAAAGTATGAACCAAACCGTAGCATTTACGACCAGTTTGTTTGAACTTTCAAGCAAAAAAATTACCTTCCAATAAATCGATAAATTTTAAATAAATATTTAAATTTTTAACCTATGTAGATGTATTTTTAACTACATGCGTGAATTTCCTCCCTCTGTATTAGAAGTTTAAAAAAAAAGTAAATTTATCATGGAGTAGTTGAATTTGTAACCAAAAACGAGACATTTCCAAAATCAAATAGCTTACTTTGTAATTAAAAATGATCAATTTTTATCGAAAAAGGGAATAATTAAATTTTCAATAAAGAAAAATAATTTGTGATCAAAAAATTTGACGAAACATTTATGAAAAAAAATGAGAAAAAAATCGAATTTTGTTATCCCTAAAACTTTCATGTAAATATATAGAATACAATTCTAAAGTTATAGCATCAAATTCGACATTGAACCGTATTAAGGAGAGGTTCACGCCGAGCAAGTGTAATTGAGAATGGGGTGGCCTGCCCAGCGTTCGAGTGTGTTTCTCAAAATCACGTTTTCTGAATTGGCTGCAATCATAGCTTATAGACTTTTGGACTGATTGACTTTGTAACTTAGGTGCTAAATACATGGCTAAGTGCGCGGATATAGGTGTATATATGTGATAGTTTTTGTTTGCATAGGTGTCTGTGTGTGTGTGAGCGTTTGCGCGGACATAAGTGTGTGTATTCGTGTGTGTGAGCGTTTGCGTCGACATAGGTGTGTGCGCGTGAGCATTTGCGCGGACATAGGTGTGTGTGAGCGTTTTCACGTACATAGGTGTGTGTGGGGGCGTTGGCGCGTACATAGGTTTGTCTGAGCGTTGCGCGGACGTAGTGTGTGTGGGAGTGCTTGCGCGTACATAGGTGTGTGAGAGCGTTTGCGCGTCGACATAAGTGTGCGTGAGAGCGTTCTTGTTTTGCCCACTAGTGTGGCTCTGGGCGGCCGTTCGCTGGTCCGCAGGTGGATTCTCGCGCATTCTATACCTCCTGAGGAAAGAGAGAGAGAATTATGCTTGTGCCATTCCCCTGTGACACAGAGACTCAGCCAATGTGGCCCTGGGTGGTGGTCCCTTAGTCCAGGCGCGGTTTCCCTACCGCCGGAGGGTTCTGGTCGGTCGGGTGTGGTAGGGGCAGCGCCCAATTTTGTGGACCAGGACGGAAGTCGCGACAGCGCGAGGGACCATCGTCTGGTCGGTCCGACTATATTGAACCTGGCCAGCGTCAACCCCTCGAGGATCACTGTGGCGAGACGTGTTCAGGGGCACCCAATGCCGTGTCTCGCTGAAACTGCAGGGTCGAATATGGGAGCGCCCATTGCTTTGACAGAGCAGGCCGCACTCCCCGAGGGGGTTTCTCTCGTGGATGGGGGTAGTACCCTGGAGGTTTCCAAGATGGGTCGTGTTTGGGAGCACCTAATGCCACAACTCATCGAAACCCGAGAGACGGATATGGGAGCGCCCATTGCTCCTTAGCTCGAGCCCGGAATCTCCAGGTTCGGCGAGGGGGGAGGACCCAGGAGGTGCCCAAGATGGGTCATGTTTGGGAGCCCCTAATGCCACAACTCATCGGAACCCGAGAGACGGATATGAGAGCGCCCATTGCTATGTCGCTCGAGCCCGGAATCTTCAGGTTATGGGGGGGGGGGATACCCAGGAGGTGACCAAAATGTGTCGTGTTTGGGAGCACCTAATGCCACGACACATCGGAACCCTAGAGATGGATATGGGAGCACCTATTGCTCCGTCGCTCGAACCAGGAATCCTTGGGTTAAGGGGGTACCCAGGAGGTGCCCAAGATGGGTCGTGTTTGGGAGCACCCAATGCCACGATACATCGGAACCCGAGAGACGAATATGGGAGCACCCATTGCTCCGTCTCTCGAGCCAGGAATCTCCCAGGAGTTAAGGTCGATGGTTCCCCTAGGGGTTACCGGGGTAGACCGTGTTCGGGAGTCCCGATGCCATGGTCTACCGGCATTCGAGAGGTGAATATAAGAGCACCGATTGCTCCACCGCTCGAGCCGGCTGCCCGAGGACGACTCTCTGGTCAGGAACTTGCTGCGCCTTTTATACCCTGTCAGCACGGTGTGTGGTGTAAAGGCGAGTGCGCGGCGTGATCCGCATAGCTCTGGCATGGTGATGGTATTGGTGAGTGGGGGAAGCGAGAGCGGCAGTACTGCCAGCGACACTGGTCGAGAAGACACAGCGTATGTGACAGATATGAACTGTCACATTTCCCCCCCAATTCGGAGAGCGAAATTTTGGTTTACGACACGAAATATATATATATACATAGGTAAAAAGAAAACGAAATTTTGATCTTACGTGGCTGGAGTAGCTTCGAAGTGTACCGTCCGAGTTGAGACGCAGGGCGTATCGTCGACCGTTTATCATTGTACGGTGTCTCTTGGCTTTGGGCGGTACCTTGATTATGGTGCCATCGGGAAGGATGACCTGGCGGTGCGAATCGACCGGATCCGGTGTTGGCTGCCTCTGCTGTTGTTTAATTAGCTTCACCTTGGCTGCTGGCGTTATCACGCTGACCACTTGCGGCTTGGGGGGCACTGACCCTCGATTACTGTTATTATAATTGTTATTATTATCATCGATATATATTTCCGTTTTCATGTTGTAGCTTCTGGCGTTTTAGCTACTGCTTCCGGTGCTGTGTCATATAGGGGGCCGACCTCCCTGAACTTCATGAAGCCGTCCCGTTCCAGCTCTGATTGCAGGCTTGCGATTGCGTCGTCCAGCGACATAGTGTCTGTTGGTGTGGCGTGTTCGGTGGTACGATTACGACTGATGCTATTTGCGTGCCTGTTGTGCCTGCTTCCTTCGTTGTTGGTAATGGGTGATAGGGTGGGGGCTCGTCGAGTTGTCTGGGAGGGATGCGACCGTGTGTTTACTGGTCTTGAAAATATGGTTTTAGGTCCTTCACGTGAATGTGGGTAACCATCCTATCTGAATCGTCCTTCAGGTTGTAAATGACCGGTGATATTTTCTTCTGTATTGTGTATGGTCCGTTGAATTTCTCTGCTAGCTTTGCGTTGAATGCGTCCGTTTTACTTGATAACGGGTGTTCCCTCTTGAGTACCCGATCCCCTATACTGGGTGTCCATGGTCGTCGTCGTAGATTGTAGTATTTCTGTTGTTTTTGGAAGTTTTTCGCCAGTTGGCATTGGGCCAGTTTTAATGCACTATGTAGTTTGTCGAGACGGTCTTGGTGTTTCAGGTTCGGTGGCAGGCCGAACGAAGGTTCAACGAAGGTTGAATGTTATGAGGAACAGTTTTGACGGACTAGATGAAGTGATCCCGGAATAACAAGCTTTCGTATCTGGCTCGCGATGGACTGAGTCTAATGCTGGCAAGTCAGGATTCTTTTGAGTTGGCTAAGACATAAAGCTTTTATACATCCAAGGCAGCCGATTATGAAAGGTACAAGATGGACTTTGTATCCTTGGTAAAGCTTGCTCAGCTCGAAAAGAAGTTCTTGATATTTCGTTCGTTTATCTTTCTCCTTTGTCGTGATATTATCGTTTGGTGCCGATAATTCAATCACGTAAAGTATCTTCGTCTTCAGATCTTGGAGGACATCTGTATTTGCAGCATTAATACGTTGAGTGGTGGTTAATGAGAAATTCCAGTAGATCTTACACTGATCAATCTCTACAACGGACTCGAGTTCCCCCTGGGTTTATGGCAAGACTGACATTAGATCAACACGGAGGCAGTGCTGAAGATTGTAATATAACACTTTTTGAGCTGCATTGTGTCTATGTACCCGTACAGTACATACTTTAAGTATGGATTTAGAACATGTCCAAGTGGTTCTGGCTCCTGCTTGCGCGCTGAACAGTTAGTATCGCCTACAAGTATATTCATTATGCGCTCGCGGTAAAATAAGATGTCTATAACTCCGTCTTGGCAGACAAGAAGAAATCCCTCTGTCTCCGATTTCAATTCAGCAGTCTTAAGAGACATGCTGGACAGACCCATCAATAGCTCGTCTCTACTTATAATGCTGTAGAATTCACCATCAAAGGGCTTGTTAGCATGTTCACTCAGTAGTGTTCCTGGAATAAAATGGGAGACTAAGCTCTTATCTGGTCCTGTCTGCGCACGGTACAGAAACCCCGCAGCATTCTCACCCATTTATCTCAAAGGAGGCATATATGAACTACGGAAGATCAAGGATGATCACTACGATGGATTTTCATCATCATGAGTGTGCATCGGTCGAATGGCTTCGAATCATCGACGATCCATTTTACTACACCAAATGTGTAGAACAGTATATGAACAGTCAGCATATTAATCACCTGGATCTTATTCTTCCCAGATAATTGGGAAGCCCACATTTTTGTGAAAATTTGGCGATACGTTTTTAAGGGCTGTTTTTAAACACGAACGTTTTGGGTCTCGTAGGTATCCTGAGCTTTTGCCACGGAGCACAATAGCTAAAGGCAAACGGGAGATGCAGAAAAGTATTGGATTTAGAGAGTCTCCTTGAAAGACCCCTTCTTACATGTGACTTAGCTGGCAGTCACTTGTCCTTTGTCAGATGTTCTAAAGTGTTAAAGTTCAAGTTTTTTAGGGTAGCTGAGAGAAAGAATTAATGTTATTAATATGGATTTATTTTGTAGACACTCCTCTTAAATCCCTTAAAAACCTGGCGTGTTTCGATGAAACCCTGGAACATAGTTTAATTTTTCGAAAATTCAACATTTTCCTATGTCAATTAAGCGGGATTTTGAAGTGCCCGGTGGCATGTGTTAAGATTCGAATTTTGAAAAATGTTGCCAGATTGTAGTGCTAGTGGTCCTCTTTGAATTCCGTAAAGGGGGCATACCTACTACAACGGGTTGTCCAGATACAGGGGCCCGAATTTTCGATGATTCACCCCCACCGCTAACATTCAGTTGTACATAACTCCTGATAAAGTTATCAAATTTCACTTTTTTATCAGGGATTTGCAAAGGTATATACGATAAAAAAAATAATTAAGCAATACAAAAATTATTTCACTTTGATTTTTAATGTTTAAAAACCTTTTTGAGTTTTTCTCCAAAATCGGCATTTTTAATTTTTTTCTATTAGGATAAAAAAGCTCTATTTTTTCACTTAAAAAACATCCTAAAACGAACATGGGATGGAGAGTATTGGTTGAGTTGTATAAGATAGTACGAGCGTGGGTGCCCTGCGCCAATTAACTGTAGCGCGGCTAGTCGTGCGTGCTGTATAGGCTCAGTCTTTCTAATACTTGATCAAAATGATTGTTATGTTTACGTGCTATGAATGTTTTATTTTATTTTCACTTTTATGTGTCTAAAGAACGATTTAGTTATTTTTAATATTAAATTTTTAAAACGGTTCCATTTTGGTAAACGATAATTAATCATAAAATAATCAGCTATTTTAGTGGACGGTTCTGCTGGTCTGTTGTATTTCCATATTGTTATTGGTGAGCCCATTTGCTTCCAATGCTTTAAGGATTTTTTTGTGTTAATCTCTTTTCCTGTAACAACTTGAAGTGCTTTTCGGACGAAGTATCCTTGCCTTTCACATTTCGGGGTCTTTTTTTATATGAGTCCCCTTACCTCTCAAGTTTTTCTGTGCTTTTTGGCGTGAGTACCCTTATCTCTCACAGTGATACTTCAAAAATTATTTTTTATTTAATTTAACCTTAACTTTGCTCTTCTCTTCGCGATCTCTGCCATCTCTCTCTTTAGGAAAATATCATACTGTGGAGATGACGAATAATTCTTTAAATCCCATATTCGTTTTGAGATGTTTTTCAAGAGATAAAATCAAGCTTTTTTTCTAGCCTAATTAAAAAAAAATAAAAAATGCCTATTTTGGAGTAAAATTGAAAAACTTTTTAAAAATGAAAAATCGAAGTGAAATAAGGTTTTTATTGTTTAATAATTATTTTTATTGCAAACCTCGTTAAAAAAAAACTTTCCGAAACCCTAATAAAAAGTGAATTTTGATAAGTTTATCAGTAGTTATGTACAATTGAACGTTAGCGGTCGGGGTAAATAATCGAAAATTCGGGCCCCTGTATCTTGACAACCTTTTATACTAGGTATGACCCCTTTACAGAATTAAGAGGTCCAATAGCACTACAATTTGGCAAAGTTTGAATAAGATTGGTGACATCAAAATTTTAGGCGGGGAGACTTGAAAAATTTTACCCCAAATACATAAATAAGCGGTCCCAGACTGAGGTACAAGAATAAAAAAATAATATGCATTTACTACAAGAAAGTTAAACGTTATGTAGAAAATATCTTCAATTCTTTGACCTTTAATTTGTAAAGGTATGTGCACAATTGTGCGGGAATTTCAAAAACCGGAACAAAAATACACGGCAGTGGTACTACTGCTCACCTCATAACACGCCTGCATGCTAGCTGAACTAAGTACAGTAAGATGTGCATATTTTTTTCTAATACGGAGAAATCACGAATTTTTACTGGGAGAACCTGAAAGAAGCCGGAAAACTTCAAATAATTTTTGTCAGCTAATTCAAAGTTTGGCTATTTTTCAACGAATATGCTCAATTTGTTTATGGAGTCAACTAAAAATGTCTTCCCGATGACTCTTTTCTGCACTGAAATCTCGGTTTAATCGCTATCGGATTAACCGGCGCCTGTCGATTTTAGCAGATCCCCTCCCCCCGCCGATTGATACAGGACTTTCCACCTGCGCTTGAGTTTTTATGGCTTATGATTTACCCGGAGCTCTCCCGAGCTACTATTTATGCCGAATTATGAATTATTCAAACCATTTTATTATTTTTTCAACGAATATGCTCCATTTTTATAAAATCAACTGTGAATATCTTGCCGATGCCTTTTTTATAAATTGCATTGCAATTTCCCAAGAATTATTAACTATTATCTTAACAATTTTCATAAACATGATCCGCGTTTGTGTATTTTGTTAACGAATACGCCTAATTTGTTTACGGAGTCAACTAAGAATGTTTTTCCGATTAATATTTTCTATGATGCTTTGCAAATTAGATAAATTAGTTGGTGTTTCCTTTTATGGTCTATAGTGTCCAAGGAATATCAACTTTGTTGGTAAATAAAACATTAAGAAAAATTTTTATAAAAAATTCAGACAAATGTATCCGAAATTAAAAAGCTTCTATCTAGAAAACTACGTACAAGTCGAATGGATAGTGTAGGCTAAAGATTGCTCTGCCCACAGGAGCTCTTTTTGGTCCACTGTGTCACCTAAAACTAATAAAGCAGAATAATTAATTCTTTCTAAAGGCTTCTAAGTTTGGAAAGTATTAACTCTTTTTACTTGAATATGGAGGATTTGCTATTTTTGGACATTCAAAGCAATATCAGGAGATTGAAAGAGATATGCGAAAAGGCTGAAGTGACAAAGAGATAGAAAACAATAGACGTATGTATAAACAAAAAAAATTAAGAGAGAGAAAAGGGGATTGAAAGGTATCTCTCTCAATTCGAATCAGTGAAATTTCACTTGGTGTCAGTGAAAGACTTCCAGCTATTTGATTTAGTGAAACTTAAATGTGGCAAATAGCCAAAAGTACTTTACTAATTTTGTGTTAAATTCTAGTGAGAAGCAGTTAATTTTCACTGGTTTAAAGAGACATGTATGAATCTGAACGGACAAAGAGATATAATAGGATAGATGGGAAAAGTCTGATGAGATAGATTTTCCTTATACGTTTCTATCTTAGAGATAGAAAGTGGTTAATAGTTATAGGATTTCTGTCTTTTTATTTCCAGTAGGAAAAAATTAGTTCAAAAATTCATGAAGAAACATAGTATTGTTTAACAGAAGAGTTTTTTTTAAGTATTAGAAGCAATTAACGCACAGAAAAAGAACTGAATATACTGAAGTGATAAGTTTTCCAGGTGGATAATAAGGTATAGGAGCCAATCACTAAGTATGAATGATTTGCCGATAAAAGAATTGATTTATTTTAATTTGAACTATTAATATGTATTTTCGAAATAAGAATCATTGATTATATCTTAATTAAGACTATGAAATAAACCAGAAAATTAAAACTAAATAACAAAATAGTGAGAAAGGGAATAATTTATTCTTGAAATGGAAAATAGGACTTTACTGGATGATTGTTGCCTTTACCTATATTTATATTCTGTCATTATAAAATCTATTTTTCTTATTAAAAAAATGTCCTAAAATGCTTCAATAATTATGATTTATATATTAGAACACAGGTGAGAAATGTTAGAATTATTAGTAAGCAGGTCATTTGAACTTATATTACTAAATAATACTTAGATTAATAAATACAACTTTTTTTCTGAACTATACTATTAAAATCAGAACTATTTGAACATATTACACCATTTTATTCTTTTAAGAAAATATATGCACTATATATTTAATAAGAATTAAGAAAAGCAATACCAATTTTCTAATGATTAATGTTTCCCTTGCAATATATTCTCCATTAGGTTTACTGTGATGGAACATTCGATAGAACATATAACCGGTAATTTGTTAGGACCATGCTTTTTTTTTTTTATCTCACACTTTCATTTTTTACTTTCGGTACTTTCTTTGTGCAATTTTTATGAAATTTTAAAAACTTTGTGAAATCATCTCAGTTTTAATTAAGAAATGCTTTGAAAGCTTTTCAAATCTTTGTCAATTTTTTTAAATCTTTGTCGAATATTCGTGAAATTTGTTTGATACAACTTAACGTTTCTCGAATATTTTTACACATAAATCTGTCTTGGGCGGTAGTTTACGATGCATATTCTGTTTATTTTTATCTCCTTTTTTATCAGATTGTACCTTTCTTTTTTCATTTTCATTTACTAAGCTATTATTACTAAATTTGGTGAATAAGTTTTTATATTATTTACTATACATTTCTATGAAAATTTATACTAATATTACGGACATGATGTTAATACACGCCGTCATTTCAGATGGTTTTTCCGAAGTTGCATGCACATTTTTAGAGCTGCACAATTATTGAATCTAAATGGTAAGAAGGCACCCACGTGAAGCCTTATACAAATAAAATGTATTAAAGTAAAAATTAATTTTATGGTATTTTATTAAACTTCATTTCCAAATCAAATAATTACATTATACAAAAAGCAAGACAAAATGGCTTCTCCTTTTTTTGGTATTAGTGTAACAGTACAACTTTTCCGAGGATTTTCAGGGCTCTTGATAATTAAAACAAGTAATGTTAATGGATGTTTACTTTGACATTAATTTTTCAAATAAACTTAGGCTATTTTCAATAAGTTACTAATCAAATTCATGTTCATTTTGTTGAAAGTTATAAAGATAAATTTATTTTATCTTTATGCAGGTGATAAAAAGCGATAAAAAGTATTTGATGATGACGAATGGCGATGGAGAGTTTGAAATTATCAGACCTCATATGAGCACGTCTTCAAATTATGGAGGAACAAGTGACATAATCAATTCTCCAACTCTAGGTAGTTCGGATATAGGAAAGACTTCAGCTTCTGGGCGGATAAACACAATGCCGCTTTCTGCCAGCAGTAATACTCTCAGTAAACGCAGCAATCGCAGTAAGCGTGCTGTCACTGGGAACATTTTCATCAAGGATTATATCAAGAAACGAAATCTCATCTTAGAACTTTTGGCTGTAGAAATTGAATTTCTGCTGGTAAGTAGAGTTTCTTTTTGTCTTGTTATCAAAACAAGTCTTTAATTTCTACACATTATTATTCAGTATCAATTCTCTTATTAGAAACTTTTAACATTCATAATTTTTTCTAAATAGGTTTGGCGAAATCCAGGAGACAGGCCAGATCTAGCGGTGCAAGGAGAGCAAAGTATCGCGGAGTGGCGTTTGAAAGCAATGAACGAACGTTGGCGCGATTATACTCAACTGGCCTGGGATATTAGTCCTGTTTTGGCAGTTTTCTTACCCGTTCGTTTGAAAAATTCTGACACTATTGTCAGGGAGGTTTGTCGGCTTGTACGACTTCATCCTGTTAGTGTAATGCACGTCCCGGAAGCTTTGCAATATCTTGTAACCACGAATCTTTTATTAAATGACGCTCCTGAGGTTAATTACATATTTAAGTTACTAATAAAATTGAATTCATATTTCTAAATTAGGTTTCGTATATGAAATAAATATATTTGCAGTTGGTATACATGTTAACATGGGCAAGGGTATCGCCGATTCAAGCATTGGCTTACTTTTCGAGACAATTTCCACATCATCCGATTTCAGCACAATATGCAGTTAGGGTTTTGGAAAGCTATCCAGCAGATGCTGTTTTATTTTACATACCTCAACTGGTCCAGGCATTAAGACATGATTCCATGGGCTACGTTACAGAGTTTATCAAGACAATTTCCAAACGATCACAGGTGAAGATTGCTATTCGTATTTTTTACTATGTACGATAGACACCTATTTAAGGTCTGGTATCTTTCGAGTTTTTTTTTCTTGAGACAATGCATTTTTTCGAAGAAAAATGCAACATATCGACTTTTAATTTAATTTCGCCCGCTAGTTCACTACTTAGTTCTTGATTTTATCACATTGAAATTTATCAGATTCAAATTATAACGCAAAAAATTGTATAATTTAAATTATACAACATTACAAATTGAACGACTCATTGAAGCCCTATAATTTCATGACTTTAAATCAATACTGTGTGAAATTGAAGAATTTGTTGCGTGAATCCTTGAAGTTTAAAAAAAATTGTTCTTCAAAATGAGAGCATTAATAATTTAATACCATACTATACGTGAAATTTCGTTTATTCTTTCACTTTCTGTAAATGAAACCTACCTCCACTAATTAGGAAATTCATTACTGCAGGTGGTGGCACATCAATTAATCTGGAATATGTACACAAACATGTATATGGACGAGGATAAACAAATCAAAGACCCCGTCCTCTTCGATACATTAGATTCACTGGTGAAGAGTCTTCTAGGTGCACTCTCAGGGCCAGCAAAACAGTTTTATGAGAGGGAGTTCGATTTCTTTGAGAAAATAACGAGCATTTCGGGAGAAATCAGGCCTTACCCGAAAGGCATGGAACGAAAACAAGCGTGTCTTCATTGTTTAAAAGAGATAAAGGTTCAGCCAGGATGTTATTTGCCTTCCAATCCTGAAGCGATGGTTATGGATATCGATTATAATAGCGGGACACCTATGCAGAGGTATGATCATGAAACTCGAGAATATTATTTCATATTTGTAGTGATTATGAACAGTGTGTCACATGATACGTGCAGTAACTAGTGTTTCAAAAAGGAACGATAGTCAATTTCCGTATACGCAGTACTTTTATCTCATGCCTTTCTAAAAAGCGCCACTTTCAGCACACTTCACCACCACGAAAATGGGTCTTTTTGGTGCACGTATTACAAACAAATCTATTTCTTATTTTTAGCGCTGCCAAGGCACCTTTCCTTGCCCGTTTCAAGGTGCAGCGGTACGGAATCAATGAATTAGAAAACATCGCAATGGCTGTATCTTCAAATACAAAACTAGAAACGAACATCCCAGGAATTGAGTCATGGCAAGCTGCGATCTTTAAGGTTGGAGACGATGTTAGACAGGATATGTTAGCTCTGCAGGTGATCAGCATTTTCAAGAATATATTCCAAAAAGTGGGACTCCACTTGTTCTTGTATCCATATAGAGTTGTCGCTACCGCACCTGGTGTAAGTTATTGTCGATTTTTTGACATTTGTATTAACGTATGGGGCAATATTTCTCAAGTTTATGAAGACAAAAGATGGAAGTATAATAGCAATAATGCCCAGTTAGCGCGGCAAGTTGCGATATGTTCTACCATAGCATAAAGTGCATGGCAATACTGCTCCAGCGTATACTTTGAAGTAGTGTCGACTGCGAGAAAAGCCTATCACGGACCGCGCTACAGCTGCAAGAAACCCTTGCGATTTCGGTATAAAATTCTTGCAACAGAGATTTTAGACTTATTACGCATGCGTTCCGTGGACTCTAACTCGCGAAACAGCAAGCCTTCAGTAGGTGTGGCTACGATATCAAGAAAAAGTCTGCTGCAAACGCTAAGTTGTCTGATCTAAGTCTTAGTCAAACTTGCGCAGAGTGTTGTCCTATTGGATGGTAGTTACATGTGTCCTTTGGATAAATAAAGAATGCCGAAAGCCAAGAGTTGTTATGCTCCCAAGCGATGATACGTATTAAGGGCTGAATTGAATTAGAATGATTAAATCCTTAAACATCCCGGGGCGCCACCACAATTTAAGACGAGAACGGCAGAATCACAAAGGACCTAGCTATTTTCAGGTCTTTTTATGGCTGATAAAACTAAAGCGAACTTGAAGAATGAGGGCTATTCCACAAGGTCATCATCTAATTCACTGCCACAGATGGCGGCTAGATAGGGATCGCCCCTTAGAAGTGGTGAAGGCCAATACTGGACATGGTGATCGAGGGGAATAAGTGTTTCCAAAGGTTCTAGTACAATCAACATATAGTTTGTGAAATCAAAGTATACCAAGTAATGCTTTTATTTAATTCAATTATTTTAAACAAGAGAAAAATCTCTCCAAGATTTTCTTTTTTCCTCTTTAACACATTATCAAACCTTCCGTAATTTTTTCAATTTTATTTTTTTAATTTCGCTGTCTTTTATAATTACTTGGCAAACTTTTATTTCACAAACTATACGTTGATTGTAATAATAGATTTGTACTTGGACGAATGTTTTGCGTTGTAAATATTTTTGGGGAGATTTTACTTCTTTTTTATTAAAAATTTTTCCCAAATCAAATAATTGTTTCAGACTAATAGCGTTTTCGCCATCACGACGTGTGGATCATTCTGCACATCGTGCACGCACCATGCGGGATTAGTGCCCGCATATCTACCGGGTACCAACCTACCGCCCGGCGCCGGACATCTATACACTGCAAATAAACAATTCACCCAAATAAATCACGAAATTAAGTTGAGCGTGGTAACGTAATTCGGATTCATAATATGAACCTGTCAAAGTAGCATAACGAAGACGGCCATAATGGATAAACAAAATTCGCGATCACACTGAGTTTTCGTAAAACATAAGGCTGGGAGTAGGGACGTCGTCGCTAAAGACCGACCGGTTTTAAACTTAAGAACGATTCTCGTGGCATCGGTTCAGAAAAAGCTAGGTGATGGCGTAATGTGCGAATTGTGTAATTAATTAAAAATGTTTCATAAATACTTCTCGAAATGCAAACAAAAATTATGTGTAACAAGTATAAAAATGCACAAAATGTATTGCATTCAAGAATTTTTAGTTCGTTTTTTAATTATTTAAAATTTTTATTGATTAAATTAAATTACAAATTAAGTCATTATTATTAAAATTATTTATTTTTTGACTTATCAGAAACAAATTATGTGTATAGAAAGAATTCCTAGAAGATTAAATATAATCCTTAAAAGTCTTATTGAAATAACACTTCAAAACTTTAAACATAAATTTTTTTATTAATTGCACTGTTTGTGTATTATAAACAGACTAACAGCACTATAATAAATAAACAAATATATATAGTACAAATATAAAAAATACACAGTATAAGTGTATGATTTATTTGTTGGAGTGCCTCAAAACATGTACCTTTTAACAATTTTCAAATTGTATATTATAATTTCATAACAATTGCACAATTTCACTTTCAATTAGACATAAATATTCACAACTATAGAATTGTAAACTTTCAAAATTAAAAAAATTATTAATAAATTGAAAACTAAAAATTGAAAAGAAGAATATAAATCTACATTATTATAATTCAAATTTTTTTAAAGTGCACCAATGTGAAGCCGTTGAATTCAGATTTTCTTAAAGTTTAGTTTAAAATGTTTACGATTTTTTAACATTCTGAAATAGAAAATAATTTAATTTTCAATTAGTATTTCTAAAATCTTCTTCTTAGGGCTGAAATTTAACAAATTATTACGCTAATTTTTTATTATGAAAATTGTTCAACTATGAAGTCTTTGTATTTGATTTTCTGCGATTCTGAAGAATTTAAATACAAGACAATTGTGTACGTTTCAAATTTGACTCAACCACTTAGAATATTCTTGTCTGAACTTATTAAACTTACAAATGACGTTGTACGCTTAGTCTCGACCTTTTTATTTTGTATTAAGTAGCGAAGCAAGTCATGGAAATGAAGGTCAAAAAAGAAGAGACACGATAATTATTTATAGACTTTTTGGTCATTGTTTGAACCCTCATCATTCAAAGA
>JAAAKG020210305.1:0-22645 GCA_010014905.2 Druon quercuslanigerum | reverse complement strand
AATTCAGACTAGCCGTTCTCGGTTGCGGTTCACCGGTCCGGTTGGACTCTCGGCCAATCAGCGCGTACTCGGTCCGGGTTCCGGTTCGGTTCGAGCATTTAGGTTCGAGTCTAATTTCAACCGTGCCGTTCGCAACCGTAGCCAACGAGAGCGCTCGCAAAGCCACGAGGCCTGTCAGCTGTTTCTCGAGCTTGCTACACTTCACTCACGTCACTTTAATCTATGAACCACGCATGTGTGAGAATGACAATCGTTTAAGCTGAATTGGCGCAGTGTGAGCTGCACTGGTCAACTGAGAGCCGAACCGGACCGGCGAACCGCAACCGAGAACCGCTAGTCTGAATTAGGCTTAAGGGTAGGCTCGCACGCTTCTCACTATAGCTTACACAAACTTCGCGTCACCGCTGCCCCAACCACGATTTGAGTATACATGATCCTAACGAGCTGCGCGTCTCGCGCATACCGCTAGCCCTTTCATGTCGTTTGAACGGTCCGCGCACGGATATTACGCTCTTCCGTGCCAACTCTCATGGCGAAGGGGTCGGAGTGGGGGAAGTTTGACGCGTCCTTCACTAGAAGGCCCTTAACTAACAAGACAGCTGCTTGCCCAAATTGTTTTTTGAGCACGAAACAGCTACTGATTGGTCCAGCCTGAATATGTTATAACTGAAAAAGTACAACTAGAACCAATGTTTGTAAAAGGAATTTTCGTTTTTATTTTTTTGTATTTCTATACAACTATATAAATCCGCACACTTTAGTCTGAAACTCCCTGTATAGGGGGAATTATATAAACTTAATAAAGCAATAAAGGACATCATAAGATGACATTTCTGATGTCTGACGTGAGCATTTTCCTCGAAGGTGTTTAATGAAAATTTTATAAAGAACGAATTTAAGTACTATAAAGGAGTGTGACTAAAAATGAGTAGAATACGAGATGAGCATGATGCAGAAGCTGATTGGTTAAAAGGATCACCCCTCCAAGTTCGAGGATGATTTATACGGTTATTGGAGTAGTCGTTCAATTTATTCGATATTGAAGTGGGATCACTCGAACTTGGTTTTCAACCCGGACAGTGAGAATATTCTCGGGGCACGGCACGTTCTCTAACGAGTTTTCAGTAGAGACGAGCCGAATGCAGAATTAAATTCTCATCGCCTCGAAGTGCTACAACAGATTTGCTTTGCTCCACTCCAACTCTCACAAACCTCGGTCTCCTAATCAACTTCATTAACGAGTTTATTGATTGTCCAACTACTAACACGAAATTATCCCGTGATTTGAAAAAACACGATTAACCGAGAAAAAATCGAACAATAAGTTTCTTATATCATTGTAATAAAAGAAAAAATATTGTGATCATGGATTTTTATTGCAAATCACAAACTAATCATTTTCAGAAGATCAATTATTTAATAAACTTAATTATTGATTTACAATTTGAAGACTTAATTTTAGTTAGGGATCGTCTATAAAATACGTCACCAATTTTGGGCAATTTTTGACACCCATCCTTTTTTGACAGCAATTTATTTTTACCCCCCCCCCCCACCAGGATTTATCGTAGCCTTCAGGTAATTCTTGATTTTACTGTGAATACTGATATTGTTGCATGTTTTAATTATAATTATTTTTTATTGAATTACATTTTTTATCAAAATTTTTTTACTTTTTCAACCGAAAAGATACTTTTTAAGCACAGATGGAACAGTTGAACTGGTAATTAAAAAAAATAATTTTTAATCAACAAGAAAACTATTTTTCTACTAATTCTATGCAAAATAGTTGTATAAGTATATTGAAAATATGAAATTTTTACTTAAAAAGCTAATTTTATACCAAAAGGATGAATAACTAACAAAAATCATGAACTTTTAAATCAAAAATTGAATTTTCTATCAAAGCAGATTAATATTTAAAAAATGAATTTTTAATCAAATGTTTCAGTTTTAACTAATAGTTCAATTTTTACTTAAAAATGAACCATTTTCGACCCAAAATGAAATGGCTAAATTTTCAATTACCATAATAATTTTTTAAACATAAAAAGTGAATTTTTAAAAAGATTAATTTACGACGACAAAAGACAAATTTTGCATAAAATTTAAGAATTTTTAACAAAAAAGCTTTTTCAATTGAAAATGATAAATTTTTTAACAAAAAGATTAATTTTCTGTAAAAAAGACCAATTTTCGACCAAACAGATGAATTAAAAAAATATTAATTTTTTACTGAAAAATAAAACAATTTTTCAATAAAATTGGAGAATTCTGATCAAAAAAGCTAAATTTTCCTTGTTGAATAAAAAGGATTAATTTAATACCAACAAACATCAATTTTCAATAATATTCAAAAATTCTCAACAGATTTAAATTTTCAACCAATAAAAGATAAATTTTTTATCAGAAATTTTAAAGTACAACAAAAAACCAGTTTTTAACCAAATTAAAGAATTATGAACAAGAAAGTTGAGTTTTCGACTAAAAAAGTTGTATTTTTTAAAGAAAATATTAATTTACTGCAAAGAAGACTAATTTTAATAAAAAATCGAAAATTGTGAACCAAAAAGTTGAATTTAAAAAAAAAAGAAGAATTTTTAATAAAATTACATAGTTCTTACCCGAAAAGTTGAAGTTTGAACTAAAATGGATGAAGTTTTAGACAAGAAGATTAATATACCACCAAGACAGACCCATTATCAAACAAATTCTCGTATTTTCAACCAAAAAGTTAGATTTTCAGAAAAGTAATAAATTTGTTTTTTCATTTTTAAGAAGGTAGTTTAACTTTAAAACCTATTTTTTACATTTTTACCCCAGAAAATGAATCAAAGAAAGATTGATTTTTTTACCGTTTTTTTGATCTTAAACATTCAAGAATTCTTAAACAAAAAATTGCATTTACATTTTTATAGATAAGTATTAATTTGCTACCAGAGATGAATATACTGCATGAAACGAATTTGAAGCATAATTTTGAATCTTTGACCAAAAATAAATACTTAAGAAAGTAATTCAACTCTAAAACTACAAAATATGAATTTTGAGCAAAAAACATTATTCTCCTATGAAAAAATTAATTTAAAAAAAAATTCAAGAATCCTTAAACAATATGTTGAATTTTCAATTTAAAAATATGAATTTTTAAACAAACAGATTAATTTTCTTCCAAAAAGACAAATTTTTAATAATGTTTAAGAGTTATCAATCAAAAATCGAAAGTTTTAACTAAAAAAGATAAATTTTTAAACGAAAACATTAATTTACGACGACAAAAGACGAATTTTTAATAAAATTTAAGAATTTTCAACAAAAAAGCTTTTTCAACTAAAAATGATGAATTTTTAAACAAAAGATTAATTTACTATAAAAAAAAACAATGTTTGACCGAAGAGATGAATTGAAAAAATATTAATTTTGTACCGAAAAAATAAAACAATTTTTTAACAAAATTGAAGAATTCTGATTAAGAAAGCTAAATTTTCCTTGTTGAATAAAAAGAAAGTACTTAATAGCAGATGTAAATTTTCACCTAAAAAAAGATTAATTTTTAAACAAAAAGTTTAAAGCGCAAAAAAAGAGTGTCTAACCAAATTAAAGAATTAACAAAGAGTTTAATTTCATTAAAAAAGATGTATTTATAAAGAAAAATATTATTTTACTACAAAGAAGACGATTTTTAAAAAAATTGGAAAAGTTGAAGTTTAAACTAAAATGGATGAAGTTTTAGACAAGAAGATTAATTTACCACCAAGAAAGAACCATTTTTAAACAAATTCAAGTATTTTCAACCAAAAAGTTGAATATTTAGAAAACTAATAATTTTTTTTTTCATTTTTAAGAAGGTAGTTTAACTTTAAAACTTAGTTGTCACATTTTGAACCCAGAAGATGAATAAAAAAAGAATAAATTTTTACCGCATTTTTTTTAAACATTCAAGAATTCTTATTAACCAAAAAATTGAATTTTCATTTTTAAATCAAAGTATAAATTTACTAACAAAAAGAAGAATTTTTAATAAAATTCAAGAATTGTCAAGCACAGAATTAAATTTTCAACTAAAAAAGAATAATTCATAAACAAAAAGATGAATATACTACAAAAAACGAATTTCTAACATAATTTAAAAATTCTGAAAAAATAGTTGAATTTTGGATTAAAAATGAGGTATTTAAAAATAAAAATATTAATTTACTGCAAAGAAGAAAATTTTTTAAGAAAATTCAAGAATTCTGAAGAAAAAAGTTTGATTTTTAACTACAGCATATAAATTTTGAAACAAAAAGATTAATTTGCTACGAAAATAGAAGATTTTTTAATAAGATGAAAGAGTTGTCAACCAACAAGTTGAAGTTTCAACTAAAAAAAAAAAATTTCAAAAAGATTAATTTACTATAAAAAAATACCCATTTTCAACCAAATTTAGGCATTTTAAACCAAAAAGTTGAATGTTTAGCAAACTAATAATTTTTTTTTTATTTTGAAGAAGATAGTTTAACTTTAAAGCTTATTTGTTACATTTTTAAATAAGAAGATAAATAAAAAAAAATTATGATTTTTTACCAAAAAATTTTTTTTAAATATTTAAGAATTCTTAACTGAAAAATTTAATTTTAATCTTCATATAACAAAATTAATTTACTACTTAGAGTAAATTTCAATGTTTAATGCAACTCGAATTTTAACCGAAAAATTTAAACTTCTTAAAGTTAGAAATTTATTATGATTAAGTAAACTAATTTCAGAAATTAACAATGTTCAAACTTCAAATTTTTACTTGCCGAAATTTAATTATCCCAAATTTATTTACAAAATCTATACTCATAATACGGAAAAATTAAAAATTTATCTTTATCGTTTATCGTACCATTTGTGACAAATTGAGTTTTGTTTTAATTTTTTTAGGCAAAAGATTTATAAAAATACTAAATATTAAATATTAACAATTTTCTAAAGTTTAAAGAGAGAAATGGTTCATTTTCTTATAAAACTGAATCAAAAAATTTGTTTGTTCATAAAAACAAAGTATTTTTATTTGGTATATATTTCTGACTGCTCTCTAAAAAAATATAATTTTTCTCAGTTAACAAACATTTTTGTAGGAAATTTAAAATGTTAAACTCAGACTTTCCAATCTCAAAATTTTTTTAATTCAGTTACTAAATATTTAAATATAAAATCATAAATCAATTACGTTTTAAATTAATTTTTCAGCCTGCAAAAGATTTTCTGTTTTACAATTGTGCATTTAAGTATGTAAATGTAGTTCGGAATTCTAAAAGTATCAAATAACATTCAAAATAATTATTTCAATTTTTTCTAAACTAAACCAATAGAATTTCTTCACACCAAAATATCCCGTCATTTTTGTTTTGTTTTTAAATTAGGGATTTAAAATATTGTTAAAACAAATGAATAAAGTGAAACTTAAGTCTTATAAAATAAAAAATTGAAGAATTTTTTTATTAATTTAAGTATTTTTACATTAGTGTCAGAACTAATGAACAAATGTGTAAATTATTATAGTTAATTATTCCAGAGTAATTATTTTTTAACAGAGAAACAAAATTCACAAAGTAAGAATTTATAATTAATTTTCAAATTCATGATGAGTTGCAGAGTGGTTTAACTATTCAGGATCAGAGTATTTTCATCATAAGGAAGCTAATTAATAATTTAGAGTTCTGACGAGGGAGAGTTTAAATCTCATTAAATTTTCAGGTTGCGTAAAGAGGCTGATAATTAGGAAGTAGGGGAAAATATGGAAGCGGCTTTGATCTATTGGCAGTTTTAATTTATATTATTAATTGGAAATATTCATATTGAAAGGCATGACGTGTTCTATAATTTAAAAATTTAATATTTCAAAAATTATATAGGTATCGATCAAGTTATACAACTCTGAAATCTCTGAAATATAAAATTTAAACTTTGATTTTTAACGTAGAAAATATCGAAATTTTGAGATTAGACAAATTTTTTTTAGAAATATATTTCTTCAAAAGAGTTGAATCTTTAACACATTAATGATAAATTTAAAAAAAAGAAATAATTAAATTGTTGTAGTCCTGATTTGTTGAACCTTTAGCTTAAAAGACTAATTTTCTACAAAACAGATGATTTAAAAAAAAAATTCAATTTCAAAAAGACAACTTTTTAACAGAATACATGAGTTGCCATCGAGAAAAGATTAATTTTTAATTCAAAATGTCAGTTATGTTTTAAAATTTTTAAATACGGAGTTAAAAATCGACAAAATAAAAATTAGAAAGGTTTTACACCAAAAAGTTAAATTATTAACTAAAGAAGAATAATTTGTAATACAAAATATTATCTTAGACTTTTTATTTTATACCACTAATTTTTAAAAAGAAAGTAGCGAATTTTTAACCATTTGATGTCAACTAAAAAACATGAATTTGGAACAAAATTGTACATTTTTCAAAAATTACATAAATTTGCAACAAAATAATTGAATGTTCGACTAAGAAATTTAATTTTTTTATGCAAAAAAAAGAATTTTTAATTAAATATAAAATATTTACTATAAGTTTCCAATAAAAACTTAATTTGTAATAAGAAAAATGAATTGCTTGCAAAAGTATTTGATCTTCAAACTGAAAACGTAAATTATCAACCACGAGGAATAATTTTATAACAAACAGAATAAATTTTCTTCAAAATATGTACATGCATTTTCATCCAAACAATTGAATTTTTAAAATCGAAGATTAATTTTCTACCAAAAAGACGAATTTTTAATAAATTACATAAATATTGAATCAAATATTTCAACTTTTAAACAAAAAAGATCCATTTTTAGTAAAAAACAGTATATAAATTTTAAACCTAGAAAAATAATTTTTCTATAAAACAGGATAAATTGCTAATTAGGAAGAGTGACTTTCTTTAAAAAATTTAATCTGAATCCGATCAGTCTTTAATAAAAAAATATTTAATGAAAAAAATAACTTTACACAACTATAATTTTATTCAACTAATTTTTAATAAAATTGTTGAATTTGCAACAAAATAGATACATATTCCATTCAGAAAAAAAATTAATTAACAAAGTAGTTAACTTTTTATTAACTAGTTGAATGCTTGAACAGTAAAATATTACTTCTTTAAAAAATTGTGCTAGTTTCATTAAGATAATTAAAATTTTAAACAAATAGTTCAAGTTTTAACCCAATGAGATGAATTTCGGAAAATAATATATTGGTAGACCTTAGCCAGAAAAATGAAATTTTCACCAAAAGTAGTTAGATTTTTGTATAAGGTGCTAATAATACTATTTAAAGTTAAGCGAAAAACTTGAAAAAGAGGACATTTTTTTGGAAAAAGTTAGGAAAAAATAAGAAATTTTCAAAATTCTCAAAAATTCTGATATATTATAATAAAGTAAATAAGTCAGTAACGTAGTTTAAGGCTTTTAATATTTAAATTATGCCAACGTTCTTGAAATAAATTTTTTTAACTTCAATTCAAAGTACTGTTAAATACATGTACAAAAATATTATATTTGTCAAACAAAAAAAATAATTTTCGACAAAGGAGTTGAATTTTCAAAAAGAAGATTAGATTATTAACAAAACAAGATAAATTAAAAAATCGAATCTTAAAATTTTTATTTGATGCAACTAATTTTTAAAATAAAAATACGAATTTTCAACAATTTTAATTTAACAAAAACAGAGCGATTAAACAAAAAGTGTTGTTAAATTTTAAAATACAAAGATAAATTTTTAACTAAAATAAAGAATCTTTAAAAAAATAATATACAGTAAAAGAGTTCAACATTTAACCAAAAAGTATGATTTTCAAAAAAAATCTCTATTTTTTACCGAAGAAGATTAATTTTGTAGCCAGAAGATTACTTATCTATAAAATACATGAGTTTTCAAAAGTAATTGAATTTTTAACTCTACAATAATAATTTTTGAATTAAAAAATACTTATAAAAGTTGCATTTTATATAAAAAAGATGAATTTTGAATAAAAACGGTAATTGTTAAACTTGCATTAAAATAATTAAATTTTCATTTGTAAAAAAGTTCCAGGAAGCATTTATATTTTTAACTAAAAAATATATCTTTTTAAGCCAAGCAGATTGATATTTAAAGAAAAAGATGAATTTTCAACATATTAGACAATAATTCTTTTAAGTAGTTCATTTTTAAAACTTAAAAAGATAAAATTTTAAACTAAAATGAAATAGTTGGCAATTTAGAGCAGAAAAGATTTTTATTTTAAGTCAAAAATACTTGAAATCTAACACAAAGTCGAATTTTTAACAGATAAGTGGAATGTTCAACCAAGAAAGATTTTTCCGTCGGCGAAGAAAAAAAATCATCCAAAATGTTTAATTTTCAATACCAAAATACCAGCTTTCTACAAAAATGTTGCATTTTTAAAGAATTAATTAAATTTTTAACAAAAAATATAACTCTTTTAACGAAAAACAAGATTGCCCAAGAAAATATAATAGTTTTAAAAAAGTTACTTAAACTACCAAATAAGAAAAATAATAAATTTCTAAAATAGCGGAAAAAAATTCGAAAAATTATATACATTTCCAGCCAAGTAGTAGAATCTTGAACTAAGATAATTAATTCTTTGCAAAAAAGAAAATTTTGGAACAACCTGCATAATAATTAAATTAAAGAATTGAACTTTTAAATTAAAAATATCAATCTTTAGTAAAAAATGGAATATTCAAATTTTCTGTAGAAAATTAATTTCCTACACAAAAGTTAAATCTGTAAATTAAAAATATGAAATTCAAACTAGAAAAAAGATAATTTTTCAACATAAAGGATAAATTTATTTAAAAATAAATACATTTTTAACCGATTAATCACATTCTTAACCCACAAGATTAATGTTCTACCAAAAAGAGAAATTTCTGACACATTACATAAATATTCAATTAAATAGTTGAATTTGCAATCAAAAAGATATCATCTTTTAATTGAAAAAAATATTTAAATTTTCAGTAAAATTATTAATCCTTAAAAAACGAATTTTCTACAAAGCAGATCAATTTTTAACCCGAAATATGACTTTTTGACCAGGATGATTGATTTTCTAACAAAAGGGGAAAGTTTCAAGAAATTACATAAATTTTCAACCAATTATTAAAATCCTTAATTTCGAAAATTGATTTTTTAGAAAAAAAAACAAATTTTCAAGCAAATTGCATAATTATTTAATGAAATAGTTAATTTATTAAGTTGAAAATATCAATTTTCATTCAAAACTGTAATATTTAAGTTGGCAGTTAAAAAATAATTTCCAATGCAGAAAAACGAATTTCGTACAAAAAAGTTTAATACCTAACCCAAAAATATGACATTTCAACCAATAGGGATAGTTTTTTGAACAAAAAGGATAAGTTTTTAACAAAAGACATATTTTTCTACGAAATAATTAAATTTTTAATCCAAAAGATTATAGTTGTACCAAAAAGAGGAATTTTTTAAAAATTACATAAATCTGCAATCCAATAATTGAAGTTTCAATTTATAACAGATCAACTTTTAATAAAAACAAAAATATTGAAATTTTCCGTTACATAATTGTTCTTGATTAAAAAAAAAATTTTTTCTACAGAGCAGTTAAATTTTTTATCCGAAAATATGAATTTCCAACCAAGAATTTTTAACAAAAATATGTACATTTTCCATCAAATAATTAGATTCTCAACTAAGAAAGAGAAGGTTTAAACTAAAAATGGAAAAATAAATATTTTAATTAAAAAAAATTAATTTTCGAAATAAAATAAATCTTATTTTTAAGAAAATAGCTTAAATTAGAAACCTAAGATATAAATCTTCAACGGAAAAAATAATTTTCAACAAAGTAGTGAATTTTCTATCAAGTAGTTGAACTTTTTACCAAAATTTATCAAAATTGTGACATTTTTAAGAAGATATTTAAAATTTTAACTAAATATTTTTAATTTTTAAGCCAGCCAGATTAATTTTAAAACAAAAATATAACGGTGCACTTTAGAAAACAAAATTTTAACCAAGAATATTTGGATTTTCTTACTGGAAGTTATTAATCCAGTTAAAAATTAAGCAAAAAAAAAAACTTAAAAAAAGGGGAAGCTTCTTGAAAAAAAATCTTGAAAAAAGAAGAAAATGGGGGCCATCTTTAGCAAAATTCCTCAAATTCATCATCAGCAAACGTAATAAACCGGCCTTAAGGCCATGTGACAAGTGGGTCACGTGAACAGATTCCTACCTTACCAACACTTTTTTTATTTCCTACATTATTTTCACACGAAGCCCCATATCCAGTTGAAAAATTAGTATAATAGATAAGAAGCGCCAAGAAAGGTAGTTCTAATTACCATTTTTATTAATTATAAAAAGTTTTATTTTTTTTTTATGAGTTTTTCATTATTATTCAAATATATAATTAGACCCACCTTTCTCAGTACTTTTATTTTATTATCCCAAATTTTCAACTCGATGTGGCGCATTGTGTGAAAATAAGTTAGGAGAACAAAAAGTGCCGGTAAAATAGGAATCTGGTCATGTGACGCACTTATCACATGGCCTGAAAGTCGTCTAAGTTAATATTTAAATTACATTAAAGTTCTTAGAAAAAACTCAATAAAATTTAATTAAAGGTATTCTCATACTATAAAATAATAGGGGGGGGGGGGGGGGGGGGGGGGGGGTGGGGGGGTTGCTTAAATGTCAAATAGTTCGTTAAAGAACTGTTTTCAGATTCAAATATGATCACTTTTAACATAAAAAAAATCTTTATATTACACTTTTAACATACCTTGGGAAACCAGGGCCAAAACGAGGAAATAAAAAAGAGTGAAAGTCGCCATCATGCTGATTGCACTTATCCAATTTTGATGTAAGAATTGAAAATGCACCTCTTTTTATACCGCCTAACTTTTATTGCCTAGGTGAATTATGTATATTGACCTGTCAAGAAAGCGACACATTGGATAAATTAATTTACGATCTCGACGCAGAATAATAATAATAATGATAATAATAATACACGTTTTCTTGAGTAACTGATAAATAATCTTATTCAATTAATTTAACGATTTTCGTTTGACCATCTAGAATAAATTACTGCTATCATTCAATACTATCTTTTAGTTATTTATTACGATATAAACCTGTCACTAAAAAAAATTGTGGTTCAAAATATATTGATAAATTATTTAAACAAATTTGTGAATTGTCAAGACACAGAAATTATTTTCTACCCAAATAGATTAAATTTTAGTTAACCACTTTTAGTTTTTTATTTACAATATAAAACTGTCACAAAAAACTACAATTAAAAATAGATTAATAAACAATGTTACAAAATAGATGAATTTTTTTCTAAAATAAGCTTTTACCTAAGGATCTCAACGTTCAACCAAATAGTTCAGTGTTCAAAGCAAAGAAATCGAATTTTTTAGAAAACTGTTGACTTCTAAACCAAGAAAGAAGAATTTTCAAGAGGAGAGTTAATTGTTCACGAAGAATATTTAAAGAGTTAACTGAAAAAGATAAATTTTTAACTAAAGATTAAAAGCATAAATTTTAATTTTAATAATCATATTAAATTAAATCAACAAATATTGTTTAGAAATCTATAATAGTTTACAGTTTTCATTACTTAATAATTATCAATTATGGATCAAGAAATAAATTTGGCAAAAACAAAAAATTACAATTAAAAATTTCTATTAGTAATTTAAATTATGGATTTAATTTCTTAAGGAGTCTATTATATTGAAGCTAATTTTTCACAAAAATGTATTTTTATTGTTATTTAAAAATAATAGAAAATAAACACAAACAAAAATTTTTCCTTTCTTTTCTTGAAAAACTTGGATCTTTTTTCAAATGCCAATAGAAAAATTTTCTTTTGGTCGTCCAAATCTGTACGTTAGATTCTTTGTTTTATTGTCAGAAATTCTGCACACTAACTTGATTATTTGACGTATCTGAAATAAATTGTTTTTTTATGACTTTAATATTTAAAATATTAAAACTCATTTTAAATAAAAAACATTCTTTTTTAAAATAAAAAGTGTTAAAATTTATGAAAAAAAAAAAAATTGTTAACATGTTTTTTGTAATTAAATTTTTTCTGACCATCGTTTCTCATTAATTTTTGAAAAGTGATTGCATTTTAATTGATGATGACTTATTTTTTTCTGGGAAAAAATTCTCTACATTTCTACTGTTTTCAATTTTAAAAGTAAATAATTAATTTTGAAATATACTTATTCTGTACAAATATTTTTTTTTTAATTTTTCTAACAATTTCAGCCATACAAAAATTTACTTCTAAAATTGAAAACAGTAGAGGGTGAATATTTTGGTGTTTTAAATGTTAACATTTTTAATAAAAATATATTGTTTTTTTAATAAAATTAGTTATAATATTTTGATTATTAGAATCATAAAAATTTTTTTTTAGGTACCTGAGTCTTGGCACGAAAACTACCTTAAATAGGATTTTAAATTTGATTTTAATCTTACCTAAATTTAAAAAAAAATTTTAATTTTTAAATAAAATTTTTAGAAAATGTCTGAAATTTAATCCGTCAGACGTGATTTGCCCTAAATTACATCAGGTTATCCTAGATTACCACAATACACAAAATTACTCTAGATTCTCTAAACTAGAATAACATGAATTTTTACCAAAATATATGTGATTTCAACAAAGTTTTGACATTTTTAATTAGTTCCAATTTTCTACGAAAGACATGCATTGTCTACAAAACTAATAATATACAACTGCAATAGTTAAATTTCTAGCTAAAAGATAAATATTAATCCTAAGAATAAAAATTTTTCATTAAAATAAGTGAATTTTTTACATCAATAAAAAACTTTGAACCACCAAAATAATTTTTCAACAAAATTGGTAAAGTTTTTCAACGTAAATTAATTTTAAAGATATAAATGCTGAACGAAAAATTTAATAATTGATATTAAAAGGAATCTGTATTATCATCAGATATAGTTACCATGAATCAGTGTAGATATCATTCCACAATCTGTTAAAATATAAATCAACAATGTAGATCAAGTTCACTCTTGAAATAACAGACCAGGCGGAAAATAAAATTTAAAAATTTAATTTAATTCTTTCTGAAAAAAGATCTACTCTCTTTGCTTCATTGGGAATCAAACCACAAAAAAGCCGAAACTTCAAACGTCCATCGGTAGTTATGCGGTTTCATTCCTAGTGGAGCAAAGACAGAGATCTTTTTTCATAAAAAAAATCATTTAAATGTTGATACTGAAACCAAAAAGAAAAATTTTCGACAAAAAGCTAATTTTAAACTAAAAAATGTACTTTTTAAATTGTGAAATTTTTAATCATTCAAAGTTTGGCCAAAGACGTGAATTTTCAACTGAAACGAATAATACTGAACTGTAATAGTTGCATTTTCAGCATGAAAGATCAATTCAATAGTTGATATTTAAAGGAATTTGTATTCTCATCAGGCATAGTTACGAGAAATCGGTGTAGATATCATTTCACAAATTGTAAAAAGATAAATCAACAGTATCGATCAAGTTAAGTCTTTAAAATAATGAAAATACTTAAAGTCGTTTAATACTAAATGGATAATAAATTCATTTAAATTTTATATAATGTTTTCTGAAAAAGATCAACTCTCTTCGCTTTACTGGGAATCGGACCACAGAAAAGCTGAAGCTCTAAATGTCAATCGGAAGTTATGTGGTTCATTTCCAAATAGAGCGAAGAGAGCAGATCTTTTTTTAGAAAAAAAATTAAATGTTGATATTGAGACCAAAAAACAAATTTCTAACAAAAAGCTGATTTTAAACCCCAAAATGTACTTTTTCAGTTGTAAAATTTTTAATTAATTAAATATTTTTACCAAAGATATTAATTTTCAACTAACACGAATAATATTTAACTATTATAGTTGTATTTTCAGCTAAATGATCAATTTTAAACCAAGAAAGTACTATTTTTCAAGGAAATTCTTAAATTTTGAACCACAAAAATGACTTAATCACATAATTGTTGAATTTTTAAAAAGTTTATTACTTTTAAACGAAAAAATATGAATACCAACCGAAAATTGTAATAGTTGATATTTAAAGGAATATTTATTCTCAATATGAATAATTACCATCAATCAGTGTAGATATCATTCCAAAATCTGTAAAAATATAAATCTACAGTATCGATTAAGTTAAGTCTTTAAATAAAAGAAAATACTTAAAGTCATTTAATACTAAATAGGTAATAAATTCTTTTGAATTTTTTAAAACGTTTTCTGAAAAAAGATCAACTCTCTTTTCTTTACTTGGAATCGAATCACAGAAAATCCGAAACTCCGAACTTCCATCGGAAGTTATGTGGTTTCATTTCACAATAAAGCAAAGAAAGTGGATCTTTTTCAGAAAAAATTAATTCAAATGTTGCTATTAAAAGCAAAAAACAAATTGTCGACATAAGGCTAATTTAAAACGTCAAAACTTACTTTTTAAGTTTTGGAATTTTGAATTATTAAAATTTTTTACCAAAGACAAGAAAATAGTTAAATTTTAAACCATAAGAAACACTTATTAACATAATTGTTGAATTCTTTCAAAGCAGATTACTTTTTAACAAAAAAGTATAAATACTTAATGAAAAATTTAATAGTTGATATTCAAATGTGTCTCTATTCTCGTCAGAAATAGTTACCGTCAATCTCAGTGTAGATATAATTCCACAATTTGTAAAAATATAAATAAATAGTATCGATAAATTTAACCCTTTAAATGAAAGAAAATACTTAACGCCATTTCAGACTAAATTAAAATAAATTTTAAAACGTTTTTATTTAAAATTTTCTGAAAAAAGATCTACTCTTTTCGCTTTACTTGGAATCGAACCACAGAGAAGCCGAAACTCTAAATGTCAATCGAAATTTATGTGGTTTAATTCCCAGTGGAGCAAAGAGATACGATCTTTTTTCAGAAAAAAAAAAATAATTTAAATGTTGATACTGAAACCAAAAAACAAATTTTCGACAAAAAGCTGATTCTAAACCCCAAAATGTACTTTTTAAGTTGTAAAATTTTTAATTAGTTAAATCTTTTTACCAAAGATATAAATTTTCAACTAACATGAATAATATTTAACTGTAATGGTTGCATTTTCTGCGAAAAGATCGATTTTGAATCAAGAAACGACGATTTTTTAAAGAAAATAGTTAAATTTTGAACCGTAACAAACACTTATTAACATAATTGTTGAATTTTTGCAAAGTAGATTACTTTTTAACAAAAAATATGAATATTTAACGAAAAAAGTAAAAGTTGATATTCAAAGTTCTCTTTATTCTCATCATAAATAATTACAATAAAACAGTGTAGATATTATTCCACAATCTGTAAAAATATGAAGCAACAGTATCGATTAAGTTAAGTCTTTAAATAAAAGAAAATACTTAAAGTCATTTATTACTAAATAGGTAATCAATTCTTTTGAATTTTTTAAAATGTTTTCTGAAAAAAGATCAACTCTCTTTTCTTTACTTGGAATCAAATCACAGAAAAGCCGAAACTCCGAACTTCCATTGGAAGTTATGTGGTTTCATTTCATAATAGAGCGAAGAGAGTAGATCTTTTTCAGAAAAAATTAATTCAAATGTTGATATTAAAACCAAAAAACAAATTGTCGACATACGGCTGATTTAAAACGTCAAAACTTACTTTTTAAGTTGTGGAATTTTGAATTATTAAAATTTTTTTTCCAAAGACAAGAAAATAGTTAAATTTTAAACCATAAGAAACACTTATTAACATAATTGTTAAATTCTTTCAAAGCAGATTACTTTTTAACAAAAAAGTATAAATACTTAATGAAAAATGTAATAGTTGATATTTAAAGGTGTCTCTATTCTCGTCAGAAATAGTTACCGTCAATCTCAGTGTAGATATAATTCCACAATTTGCAAAAATATAAATTAATAGTATCGATAAATTTAACCCTTTAAATGAAAGAAAATACTTAAGGCCATTTCAGACTAAATTAAAATAAATTTTAAAACGTTTTTATTTAAAATTTTCTGAAAAAAGATCTACTCTTTTCGCTTTACTTGGAATCGAACCACAGAGAAGCCGAAACTCTAAATGTCAATCGAAATTTATGTGGTTTAATTCCCAGTGGAGCAAAGAGATACGATCTTTTTTCAGAAAAAAAAAAATAATTTAAATGTTGATACTGAAACCAAAAAACAAATTTTCGACAAAAAGCTGATTCTAAACCCCAAAATGTACTTTTTAAGTTGTAAAATTTTTAATTAGTTAAATCTTTTTACCAAAGATATAAATTTTCAACTAACATGAATAATATTTAACTGTAATGGTTGCATTTTCTGCGAAAAGATCGATTTTGAATCAAGAAACGACGATTTTTTAAAGAAAATAGTTAAATTTTGAACCGTAACAAACACTTATTAACATAATTGTTGAATTTTTGCAAAGTAGATTACTTTTTAACAAAAAATATGAATATTTAACGAAAAAAGTAAAAGTTGATATTCAAAGTTCTCTTTATTCTCATCATAAATAATTACAATAAAACAGTGTAGATATTATTCCACAATCTGTAAAAATATGAAGCAACAGTATCGATTAAGTTAAGTCTTTAAATAAAAGAAAATATGTTATGTTATGTCGTTTCATTTCATAATAGAGGGAAGAGAGTAGATCTTTTTCAGAAAAAATTAATTCAAATGTTCATATTAAAACCAAAAAACAAATTGTCGACACAAGGCTGATTTAAAACGTCACAACTTACTTTTTAAGTTGTGGAATTTTGAATTATTGAAATTTTTTTTCCAAAGACAAGAAAATAGTTAAATTTTAAACCATAAGAAGCACTCATTAACATAATTGTTGAATTTTTTCAAAGCAGATTACTTTTTAACATAAAAGTAGAAATACTTAATGAAAAATGTAATAGTTGATATTCAAAGGTATCTTTATTCTTGTCATAAATAATTACCATCAATCAGTGTAAATATCATTCCACAATCTGTAAAAATATAAATCAACACCATCTATCAAGTTAACTCTTAAAATAAAAGAAATTACTTTAAATCATATCAGACTAAATGAAAATAAATGTTAAAACATTTTTATTTAAAGTTTTCTGAAAAAAGATCTACTCTCTTCGCTTTACTGGGAATCAAACCACAATAAAGCCGAAACTCCGAACATCCATCGGAAGTTATGTGGTTTCATTTCACAATGGAGCGAAGAAATTAGATCTTTTTCAAAAAAAAAATTTATTCAAATGTTGATATTGAAACCGAAAAACAAATTGTCAACATAAGATTGATTTTAAACGTCAAAACTTACTTTTTAAGTTGTGGAATTTTGAATTATTAATATTTTTAAGAAAGACAACAAAATTTACAAAGAGAAGAAAATATTTACATTTTGAACCGAAAAAAACACTTATTAACATAATTTTTGAATTTTTCTAAGTAGATTACTCTTTAACGGAAAAATATGAATACTGAAGAAAAATGTAATAGTTGATATTTGAAGGAATCCTTATTCTCTTCAGAAAGAATTACCATCACTCAGTTTAGATATCATTCCACAATATGTAAAAATATAAATCAACAGTATCCATCAAGTTAAGCCTTCAAATAAAAGAAACTACTTAACGTCATTTCAGACTAAATGAACATAAATTAAAAAAAATTTCTTTTAAGTTTTCTGAAAAAAGATTTACTCTCTTCACTTTACTTTGAATCGAACCGCAGAAAAGCCGAAACTCTAAATGTCAATCGGAAGTTATGTGGTTTCATTCCCAGTGGAGCAAAGAAAGACGATCTTTTTTTAGATACAAAAATATTTTAAATGTGGATGTTGAAACCAAAAAACAAATTTTCGATAAACAGCTGACATTGAACCACAAAATGTACTTTTTAAATTGTGGAATTTCTAATTATTTAAATTTTTGGGTAAAGACGAGAATTTTTAACTAAAAAGAATAATACTTAACTGTAATAGTTGTATTTTTAGCATAAAAGATGAATTCAATAGTTGCTATTTAAAGGAATCTGTATTCTCATCAGAGATAGTTACCAGAAATCGGTGTAGATATCATTCCACAATTTCTAAAAATATAAATCAACAGTATCGATCAAGTTAAGTCTTTAAATTAATAAAAATACTTAAAGTTATTTAATACTAAATAGATAATAAATTTTTTTTTAATTTTTCATTCAATATATTCTTAAAAAAGATCCACTCTCTTTGCTTCACTGCAAATCGAACCACAGAAAAGCCGAAACTAGGAACGTCAATGGGAAGTTATGTGGTTTATTTTCCCAATTGAGCAAAAAGAGTAGATCTTTTATCAGAAAAAAATTATTTTAAATGTTGATATTGAAACTAAAAAACAAATTTTCGACAAAAAGCTGACTTTAAACTTCAAAATTTACTTTTTAAGTCGTGCAATTTTTAATTAATAAAATTTTTTACCAAATATATGAATTTTCAACTAAAACGAATATTTTTTATCTGCAATATTTGCATTTCAGCTAAAAAATTAATTTTAAACCTAGAAAAAAAGCTTTTTCAGAAAATAGTTAAATATTAAACCATGAAAAACACTTATTAACATAATTGTTAGATGTTTTCACAGTAGATTACTTTTTAACGAAAAAATATAAATACCTAATGAAAAATACAATAGTTATTATTCAAGGAAACCTTTATTCTCATCAGAAATAGTTACCATCAATCAGTGTAGATATAATTTCACGATCTGTACAAATATAAATCAACAGTATCGATCAAGTTAACCCTTCAAATAAAAGAAACTACTTAACGTCATTTCAGACTAAATAAAAATAAATTTTAAAATGTTTTTATTATAAGTTTTCTGAAAAAAGATTTACTCTCTTCACTTAACTGGAAATCGAACCACAGAAAAGCCGAAACTCTGAATGTCAATTAGAAGTTATGTGGTTTTATTCCCAGTGGAGCGAAGAGAGACGATCTTTTTTCAGGAAACAATTAATTTAAATGTTGATACTGAAACCAAAAAACAAATTTTCGACAAACAGCTGATATTGAACCACAAAATGTACTTTTTAAATTTTGGAATTTTTAATTATTTAAATTTTTGGTTAAAGACGTGAATTTTCAACTAAAACGAATATTTTTTAACTGTAATAGTTGCATTTTCAGCATAAAAGATCAATTCAATAGTTGATCTTTAAAGGAATCTGTATTATCATCAGAGATAGTTACCAGAAATCTGGGTAGATATCATATTACTATTTGTAAGAATAAAAATAAAAGAATCGAGAATGTTAAATCTTTAAATAACAGAAAAAAGATAAAGTCCCTTAAAACAAGATTAAAAATAAATTAAAAAAAAATATTTAAAAAGTTTTTTTTAATTAAAAGAAAATTATAATTAAAAGTTCTTTGAACCCTATTTAAAATCTAATATCTATTTATTTTCCACATTTTTTATTTTTTATTGATGGACTAAAATTATTCAGAATATAATTTTAAAAAAAGTTTTTTTTAAATTCCAAGTTGTGAAAAAATTGCTGTCTTTTGAACATGATAACATAAATATCTTAATTAATTCAAAAAAATGTAATAGCAAAAAGCCAGTATTAGAAAATTAAATTAAAAAATTCAAGAAGACAGAAGTCACATTCATCTTCCGTTTACTGCTTCGGCTTTAGCTGACTTTTGCCTTTCGGAAATCCTATTTCTCATGTCAGGCTCAACTTTATGTTTTTCACGACCAGCTAGTTTCACTGAAAACTTGCAAGCATCGTAAAAAACACATCTCTTCGCGGATTATAACTTTCAAGCTCCTAAAAATATTTTCTACAATCTAAACCTACCTTCGGATAATAGTCCAAATAAAATGTTTCTCAGTCCATTAAATAACTTTTTTATTATATTCTGAAAACTTTTATTCTATGTATCAAAAAATAAAAATATAAAATAATTCAGTATTATATTATACGTATATTTTAGCAATAATTAATTATAATTATTTGACTTGTTTGATATTCCTAAATAAATATTATAAATTAATATAAAATATAAAATATTATATTTGTTATACATTATTATTATTATTATTATTATTATTATTATTATTATTATTGTGGCTGACTGCATTTGACTGAATTTATTGTTAATCTCAGTTGAAGTTTTAACTCGACAAATTTAATTTTCACCATAAAATTTAATGTTTAAAAAAAAGTTTATATCAGTATAAAATAGACACTTTTTGAACAAAAAATAATTACTTAACTATCATAAAAGAATTATTTCTAATTCATGAGCACGAATTTAAAAAAAAAGAATTTTGAATAAAAAAAAGTAAAATTTGCCTACAGTTGAAATAAAATTTAAAAAAAAATTAAATATAAAGAAACCTTTGAATCCTCGAATACAAAGAAGTATTTCCAAACAGATGAATTTTCTACCAAAATAGATGAATTTTTAACTAAGTCAATGATTTTTTAGTAGTCATATTTTCCTTTTATAAGGTCAAAATTTTCAACCAAAAATGGAATAGCTGCATTTTCAATTTAAAAAAATCTGAAAAAAAGAATTTCAATAAAGATAGTTTAATTTTTAAATAAATAGCCTTAATTTTCTATAAGATTAGATAAATTTACAATCAAAAATACTGATTTTCCAGAAAAATTATAATTACCAAGGGAATTGTTTATTTTTCTAGAAAGCAGTTGAATTTTTAGAAAACACATAAATTTCGGAACAAATGTTTGGCCTCCTTGGAGCTTAAGCTATTAAACTTATTGAACCAGTATTGTTTATAATAATTAGAAATCAAAGTTCTGAAATTATACTTTATTTTTTAGTTTTATAAAAATTTTGATGAAATGTAGGATATTTTATTAATCTTTCAAAAAAATATCCAAGATCTAAGTATTTTATCAAAATTTCAACTTTAAGGAATTGTAAAGTCATCAGTATCTTTAATAATTTTATTATGTGTTTTTTAATTTAACAATGCATAATTAATATAAAATAAATACAAGAAATATTCGCATTTTGCAAAAAAATATGGTAATTTTTTATTCAGAGGTTTTTGTCTTTACTGTATTTTATTCTTTCAATTCGCATTAAAGAAAAATGGAAAAAGTTATTTTTGATTATTGGAAATAAAGAAGTATGTAATTAAATTATTTCATAATTTTAACCTGTTTATTATAAATAATTATATTTATAAAATTTTCCGGACGTGATATATACAGTAGGACTTTTCTGAAAATATATTTTAAAAAAGTAATTTTACGAAAATTGGTTTTATTTTTATATATATAATTTAATTTATTACCACAGTAGGTGAAATTTTAACCAAAGAATTTTTTTAAGTAAGAAGTAAATATTAAAGAAAAACGATTGTAATCTCAAGTAAAAAAAGTTTAATTTAACCAAAAACAGAAATTTTCAAGAAAATAGATCAATTTCTAAACAAAAATTTCCAGCAAAAACGAAAATAGATACATTCAAGCAATCCATTAATTTGGAATTAAATATTAGAATTTTCAACCAAAGAAGATTGTTTGACAACAAGAAAATAAATGTTTAGAATTTTTCGTTCAAAAAATTAATTTTCAAGAAAACAAAGAACACATTTTTTTAAATCGTAAAATCCTCAATCAAAACCAAAGGAGATGAATTCAAAAATGAAAAATTGAATTTTTAACTTAAAAAGATAAATTTTCTCCCAAAATTGGAATAGTACAACTTTTAGTTAAAAAAATAGAGTTTTGAAAACCACATTTTTGACTAAATATTTTTATTTACAGCCAGAGAGATAAGGCATAAACCAAAAAATTAATTTTTAACGTAGTAGGTAAATCTTCTGCAATTAGTTAGATTTTTGACCAAAAAAAGATAAGTACTCAACGAAAAATGAAATATTTTATGTCTAGACTAAAAAATATTTAAATTTTATAACAATAAAATACTAATTCGACCGAAACAAGTAAGCATTTTTGAATCTAAAGAGACCAATTTCAAAATAAAGTTTTCAAAATTCAATCAAAAAACTAATTTTTACCGATCTGGTTCAACTTAAAACCAAGCAGTTCCATTTTGAACTGGACAATATTAATTTTCTACCCAACATATTAATTTCAAACAAAAAAAAGATTTTTTAAGGAATACAGATAAATTTGTTAATGAAATGATACATATTCAACCAAAACAATATATGTGTGACAAAGTAGATTATCATCGATTTTGCGTATTAGAATTCACAAGAAAAAAATATAAATTCTTAACGAAAAATGGAATACTTGAATTTCTAAAGAAAAATAATTAATTTTAAACCAAAATAATTAATTTTAAACCAAAATAATTATTTTTAAACCAAGATAATCGTTTTCAATCAAAATAATCAATTTAAAAAGAAAACAGTTTTCAACCAAAAATGTAGCATTTGACTTTTCGACCAACCGATTTTTCAATTTTTAATAAAAATTGTTAACTAAGCGAGATAAAATTTCTACAAATAAAATAGAATTTTCAAACAAAGAAGACTTTTCCATAAACAAAGGAACACAATTTCGAAGTAATAATTGAATTTTCTACTA
>JAAAKG020210294.1:0-22645 GCA_010014905.2 Druon quercuslanigerum | reverse complement strand
TTAATTGAAATACATTTTTTAAAAGACATCAAATTTGGATACTTATATTTAAATCTTTAATTCAAATTCTTAAATTTTCGTATACAAATTTATTGAGATGTTAATCAAAGAATTATGCTTCTAAATGTATAACTGCGTACCTACAAGATATCATGTACTTTTTACAGATTTAATAAAACTCACTGATGAGGGCCAGCATTGTGTGCCGAAACGTTTGAAACAACTTAATTAGTTTTAATTCTCCTGACCCTAAAGCCAACAACTTATATCAACAATTTCTACAAAATTTTATTATCGAAGGTCAATACAATCTCCCAGCGATTATTATGGATAAAATTGTTAAAGCCTTAATAATTACTAGTGAAATTTTACTAATTTAATTAGAAAAGTTGGGTTAATCAGAATTCCTGGGTTGATTGGCTGGTTATCCAGGTTAAGGAACCAGCATGTCCTCGAATCGTGGATGAGCCGCAGGTTGATTTTCTATGATGCATGGAGCACCTTGGAGTACTTTAATAATCAGGCAGGCTAACGTTACACGCCACCGAGTGTTTATTCCCTCTCCAGAAAGTGAATGGAGATGAGTTAATAGCAATGACTAGATTCCCCTATCTAACTAACTATGTAATCTAATATCTCACTTTTTCTGGTAAAAAAGCATTCCACTTTTGGCACCAACATTGTTTACAATAAAAATTAATAATTAGAGGAAGGGTAAGCTAAACTATGGATTTAATTGTACGGTGAAATACACAACTATAACTAGTCGCAATTTGGTGGGAGGATTTGTGACATTCTTGATTAACTCGTTAAAATCAATGACCTATTCTGAATCTCCCCATGAGGAAGTGACTTGGAGCGTAGTCAATAATTGCTACTTGTTATCTTATTATTGATCTGAATCCTCCCGTGAAGAAGCGACCCAAAGCCAAGGTAATAAATTCGGTTTTTCATCAGTTATAGTCAATCTGGATACTCCCGTGAGGAAGAGATCCGGAAAGAAGTTAATAATTATCCAAGGTATTATTATTCCGGATCCCCCCATGAAGAAGAGACCCGGAGCATAGTTAAATAATTACTGCTCAAATTATTATTAATTTAAATCGTTCCGAGAGGAAGTGACAGAGAGTAAATTTATTAATTACTTATGTTATAATTAATCTGGATCCTCTCTTGACAAAGCCACCTGCAGCGAAGTTAATAATAACTTTTTGTTTAATCATTAATAATCCGGATCGGAAGAAAAATTATTAGTTTCGAGGGTAATTATCTAATAAATCACTGGTAATAATTAGGGTTTATATTCATTAGCATTTCTGTCGTCTGGTTTATCGACATTTACGAGATTCGTAGGCCTGTCTTCTGGAATATTCTTTGAGGTGGTTTCACCTATTTTTCCTTGCATGGTTACCTGCGACGTAGGTGAGGGCTTCTTAGGAGAATAAGGAATGACGTAAGAAAAGGACCTTAACTTGGTTTCAGTATTATTTATTTATTTTTTACAATTTATTCTTCCCATTGGATTGAAACGCACAACAGTACAAACAGTGGGATAAATTCTGGTACAATAGATTGCGAAATAACGAAATGACACTTTAAAAGAATTTAATTCGCACTGGCAGAAAGCAGAGTGATTTCACAGAGACGGCTGTTTCTGAAGGGCCTATGGCGACGACTGCGGATCTCAGCTGCTTGACACTCGCGGGGGGACTGGAACTGAATGCTCGTCTCGGTGATTGGACTGGTCGCGTTAAGGGGACTACTATTAGTCATGAAGTGGGGGGCAGCCAGGGAGAGATCCTGGCTAGCGACTGAATTCGTGGTCTGGGCCTCGCTCTTTGGTATGCTCGTAGAGCCTCGCGTGGAGGGAAAATAAACTAGAGTCTCGAGCGCGCACTATTTAAAACTTTGAAATATTTTCGGAACTTCTAACCCAGTTATGTTATCTAATATTACGTATTCTTACTGAAAATGGTTCATACGTTTAAATTTGGGGTCGCAAAGGCAGCTGCGTACCATACCCAAAACCGTGCATAAATTCAGGTACCAGTATATGTAAGAACGGTATTGTTATGATTGAGTATTTTCATTAAAGGTTTAGAAAGATTACGTACAAAGCCGCAGATCGATGTTCAAATGTACATAAGCTTTTTCTTTATAAGTTTAAAGAATATCGTCAGCTATATCTGCGTTAAGACGTACTTCTCCAATAAACAGTAGCCTCTCATGCAAAATCAGCTGACAGTACACTGTCGTGTTACTTGATGGCAGCACCCGAAATGGCAGCTTCTCACGTTGAGCGGTTTAAATCACTTCTGTCCTCCACAAAAGAGGATACGTCAGCAACTAAGGCCAATATGACCACGCTAAAGGGTTCTGTGTTTCAGGTAAAAAATGATCTGTTTGTTCTAAAAGGAGAAGCTGAGGCCTTGAAGATCCGAAACTTGGAGCTTGAGAGGAGAAGTGCTGTTCTGGATGACGATATCAACCTACTTACGGAGGAAGTTCTTCAATTCCGGAGAGATGCATGTGCAAAAAATATATTATTGCACAAGCTCAAGGATACTAAACCTGTTCACGCTCACCTTATGCTGTCCGTTCGAGAGGTACTTTCTAAGTGTCATCCGTTTAGGAAAAAAACCCCAGGCTCTAAACCAGTACTCATGAGGCTAGGCTTACCATCGCAAAGGCCTCGAGTTTTTAAAAGGGCTGAAATAATTGCTGCCATACGCAAATGTAAACCGGGGAAAGTTCCCTGTCAAGATGACATTTCTGCGATATTTTGAAGAGCACTTCCGGATTTAGGAGTGGATTACCTTAAATGTTTGTTCAGGAGGGTCTGGGAGAATGAGGATGTCCCTTCAGATTGGGAAAATATCGTTACGTGCATGCTATTAAAAAGGGGTGACAAAAATGATCTAGTCTCATATAGAGACATTGCTGTAGTGAACGTAATTGCTCAAACCTTCACGCAAATTCACCTGAACAGATTGGTGGCGTGGATGAATTAATGTGAGTGTTTGCCGGAATTTTAGGTGGGTGTTAGGGCAGCTAGAGGTTGTAAGGATCATATCTTTGTTTTGAGCTCCATCATGCAGATTCCTCTTTCCACTCCTTGTCATTAGTTTTATGCGTGTTTTATTGACTTCAAAATAGCCTTCCCTTCAATCCACACTATATTTTTCATGAGAGTTTTGGGTCGGCCTTTACACACTCCAGGCTACACGTTGAGACTGGAAATGGTTTAAGGTATGGGTGAAGAGAGGCTTCCTAAGATCTGTTTAAAGCGTCTAGAGGTCTTTTCAGACACAGGTAGGACAGTTCCCAAGTTTAATTGGGTCCTGCAGCTATAACATCTTTTCACGTTCGGTGAAATTGAGTACTTTTGGTCCGGATTGGACTTGCTACGTTCACAGAACAACAAGGATTTAACCCTCGCGAAATTTGATGCCTATCTTAAAAATGTGGACCTGTATAGGCTGAGTCAGACAGCATCTCTTCAGGTGCTGGCACACCTATGGATCGTTTCCATGGGGCAGCTGTACCTTCATTGTAAATTACCATTTAGATACGTTTGACTTCTTGCTTAGTAGCATCTTATTGGGGACATAAGGGATAAATTCTTATCAGAGGATTCATATCGGCAGGATGCCGTATGTATGGGAATGTCTAAAGGGATTGTTTTGGGCCTGCTGTACGCCTTACAACATCTGGTTCGTTCTGGATTGCGCTCCTGAATCCCCCGGATAAAACAGAATTGTTGCGTGTCGATAAATACTTGCGTGGTGTACTAATAGTTAGGACTTTAATAATGTTTGTGTAGTGTATCTTATCCTTTAGTTCAACCACTTGTTACAGGTTTTTTGAGCTAAACAAATATCACGGCTAACATTAAGTATCACACATTTATTGTGTAAGCTATCGTGATAATAAAAATTCATAAATAATGTAGAACATGGTTATCTCTGTATAGATATCAGTTGCGAAATTATTATTTCTGAAGGTTCTTTTTACATTTGTCGCGATATCCTTTCTTAGGTTTACAGAAAAAATTTGTTTTTAATTAAAGACACTCTTTCCAGGTGAATCAAAGGATTCGTATTTTTAATTCTTCATTTTTATTGTGGTATGACGCATAGAAGATCTTACAATAGGACTTGAACAAGCTTATTTTTTATAAATTCCTCATTAGCAACTTTAGGGCTCCATACATTGATTAAAATATGCTTAAAAATATACCAATCTTAAACGAAAAGAATTTCATTTCAAGTAATTTATTCAATCTAACTTATATTCAACTTGAAAATATACTATTCTTAATTTAAATAGCACGATAGGATGCTATTTTCGATTTTTCCAACTTTAAGAATAAGGCTTTTTAAAATTGATTTTTTATACAGAAATGTGATCGCTAACAAAAGGAAGAAATTTAATTGTATTATTTAAAAAATGATACAAGGTGGAACTCTGGATAGCCCAAACCTGATTACAATACATTAAGGAAATTTTTGGTAGAACTTTGTCGCTTAAAATTGCGAAAAACGACATGGAGATAGTAAGTTACTTACGGGGTTTAAAAATAAAATTCTTATAATTTGAGATGAACACGACTGAATTAAAGAATATTTCCAGCAAGATGAGAATTCAAATTCATGAGAATTCAAGATAAGCATAAGTGAGAGGGTGTGAGTTTTGTTGTCAAGTAATAATAATTCAGAGGCATACACAATACGTCAAAAATAATAAATGGGCGAAAGGCATTATGTAAAAAAGGAAATATTTCTTACCAAAAAAAATTGTAATGATGTTTTATCAGGTCGATCCAATTATAATCTGTTATATTTTGTGATAAGGGCAGAGGAGGCTATGAACCGCCCCCTCCCCCCTGAAGATGTACCTATCAATATTAAATATTTTTTTGCGGGCTTATGCCTTAAAATCAACCGTTAAGAAATCTGAACAAGCTACTCCCATTCTCAGAAAATACTAGCTGTGGCGTTTGTGGTAGTTAGTAAGGCTGTGATGTTTGAGATGGTGCTTTATCTCGTGTGGAAAGTATTATCAATTCTGAAATATAGATTTTACGGGTGTTTGGTCTTGTTATGAAAATAGCATTCTCATTATCAAGATTTTGTGGGGGATTATCAACATCGAATAGGCGAAAAAATTTAGTTTCAAGCCACAGGCCCCTCTTTAAATGCACGAAGGCTCTCTGTGGGCTATTTTGAAGAGGATTAGGAACTGCATCTACGGGGCCATATCCTTTCCTTTGTTTTACAGCGAAACACCGATGATTTAAAAGTTGTATAAAAACGTTATACTCTTCAAAATTAGGATACTTTATCCCTAATGTCTGCAAATCTTCTCTTTCGGGTGCCAATCGAAAGTTTTCTGGTAGCGCATTCTGCACACATCTTGTCTTCTTGAGTTTTTTTGCGAAAAAAGTTACAGTGTCTGTCACCAAAAGAAGGGAGAACGGTTCAAAATATTCTGGAATTTCGGGTGCACCTAATTTTTTCGACAAAAAATAAAAAACAGATGTAAATAAAATTTTTTTGAAATGCTTAAAAAAATAAGAATTATTGATTTTATATTGCAAGCGAGTTATCGAATCACATACTTTAAGCTCTTTCCCCTGTTTCCTTCTTTTCCCCTTTTATCAAGAATCCTCTTTTTCCTCGCAAACAAAAACTGCGATAAAAGAAAGGTCAGTTACACCAGCCTGCCCCCCCAACTCTAATTTTCGGATTTCCTATAGCCTACTTGATTGCGCCACAAATGCGCTTAATTCACATGACCTTGAAAATCTTCAAATTTGCCGTAAAGAAAAAATTTTGTGCTGCATTGATAACCGAGTTATCAGCGATCAGCATGGCGGCTATCTGTCATAACTTTATATTCGCTCCAATGTGACACCACGAAAAAATTTTGGGCTAGATAATTAACAAATATATCATATTTGGGGGGGCAGTATAACGCAGGTATTAAATCTTCAACAAATATTTAACAAAAAAACTTTTGGAAATATTTTTAAACCAACTTGGAATTTAGAATTTTAAAAATTATAAAAATTTTATAGTTAATTATATAAAGATGTTCATTATTGGGATCTTCTCCACATTGATTTAAAACAACAAAACTATTTTTATCGTGTTTACAATTAACAAAATATTTTTTTTTTAATTTTCCATATTGTGTGATGAAGACTAATTATATTTTGGAAAATTCATGAATAAACAATACAAATTGGATTGAAAATGTTTAAAAACATGCCCATTAAATTTTTTATAAGTATTAAATAAAATATTTTGATGAACATACGTGTGAAGTCAAGGAAAGTCCCGAGTAGGAGAAGAAAAAATGAAGAATTCAGCTTCATATCTGCTGGCTAGTTGTAATGACAGAGTAGAGGAAAATAATTCTTCAAACATTTTATGTGAGGCGTCACGCCATAAACGATTGCCACGTATCCTATTCGTTATCTTTAAAATATAATTTATATTAAACCTAAATAGAAAATTCTGGATTCTCGCTTATAAAAGTGCAAACAAATATAAAAATTTTAATATGCCTTAAAAAGTTTTGTCTTTCTTTGGCTGGCGCAATTCTTGATGTGTCGAGTGACTTGATAGCTTTTTATAAGGTTTTTTTTATAATTATAAATATTAATAAAATATCTTTACGCTTTTAAAAAAGTGCTTTTAGTCCTGAAATAAGGGTCCTAATTTTAACTTTTGAAGTTTTGAAGGACAAAATATCATTGCTTGTATGTTTCAAGAAAATAAATATTTCCCACCTTGTTCCAGATAATATGGTAAATATGGTAAATCGGTATGGAATCTTTGAAATAGACCATAGAGGGCATTAAGACTTTTGCGGATAATGAGGAACAAATTTTTTTTTTTGTTTTCTAAAATAAAAATTAGAACGCGGATGCCAGATTTCACTAGGGGAATGCGAAAATTTTTATTGAAATGTTGAATTTTAGCATGGAACTTTTTGGCTAAAAATATGGAAAATTGCTAGGAGGCATCACCTTGTGGGTTTGTAAACTGAATATTAAGCTGGTTTCCTCTTTACTTATCATGTGTGAATAATCTTAAATTTAAATGAATTAATTCATATTGAACTCTAAAGAAAACTTGGGACGTTTTTAAAATGACAATAAATTTTAAAATTAAAAAAATAGTGATAATAAGGTACTCTGTTAAAAATTTTATTTGGAAACTTCCTCTGCATCTATTGGAAGTTTGTTTTCGAAAAATTAAGCAAAAAATTGCAAAAAATGTAAAATATTTTTGAGAACACTTGTTCCTGGAAAAATGAAAATTTTGAGTTAATATACAGGGTGATGCTTTCAACTTGAAACTTCCAAATATCTCGAAAAATAGAGAATCACACTGCCCCCTGAGGGTGGGAGTGTGTCGAGTGTGTCGAAACGAGAAAAATGTTTAAGACAAATCATACGCATTTTTATCCAAAGAATACGAATATGCAATTAAAAATAGGGGTTCCTATTTAAGATTTCGAACATGCCCCTAAGCTTATCCCAGAGGGCGGTGAGGGGGAACCAATTTTAACATCAGTGTATGTACTCCTCAGGGTGATTAAATTTTGATTTATAACATTTTTTCATAAATTGCCTATTTTTTGAGATATTTGAAAGTGTCATCTTAAAAAAATCACCCGGTATAGTATATAATGCCTATTACGAATCTGTGGTCATAGGATGAGAATTAAAAATGGCGGAGGTGTAAGCCAGCCACCAAGTTTTGAGTAATTCAAATCAACGTGATCGACTTGGAAATGATTACTCAAGTGTTTTCGGGTCGCTGGCCATAAATCTGATATCAGAATGTTGGTTAGAATTTGTCCTTTAATTAGCTGACAATTATCATGTTCCATTCATCATAAAACAACAAGCTACAACTAAAGACAATAAAGAACCATTCTTCCATTTTTTCTAAGCAAGTTAATAATCATTTAACAGTTTTCATTTTTCGCTCATTTTTTTTTGTTAGGTGAAATAACGGTGTTCTTCTATTTTCAGAATTCACTTATTGTTACTTTCTTTTTCACTAAACTGTCTACAAAACTAATGGAAAACAAGTGAGTTCTAAAAACGCAAGCACGCCGTTATTGCACCCAACCGTTCAATTGTTTAACATTTGTGTGCCGTTTTTTATAAAAACACTAAGCTACCACTAATTGCACAAAATCACCCACTTGTTAATTCCAGTTGCTTTAGCTCATGCACAAAATGCTGGCCTCCATGCCTAGTTGGTTTTATAACATAAGTTGGTTGTCATTCGATATTAAATTGTTTGATGTTCGTGTTATGTTTTTTGTCGTTTGTCAATCACGGTGGCTGATCCTAGAATCACTATTTTCTCTACGTATTTATAAATAGTTCGTTGCTGCGATTTCTTTTCTGATTGCTCGACACTTGTGTCTCATTCCTCCAAAGTAACCAAAATGTATATTTTTTTGCTGAACCATAGCGACTTATCAAAATTATTCCGGTTCTTTCAAGCTAAAAGTTAAGAAAGGTAGATACGCTTTTCCTTTAAATATCAATAGACATATCGGTAAGCCTTTAGGAAAATCTTTAAAGCGATCTTTAGAAAAATTTCTAAGTTTACCTGTGAATTCAAAAATATGTAGAACATGTTAAACTACGTGCATTCGCGATGGCATGTCGTAGTTGCTGGACAGCACGATATCTGAAGAAGAAATAGATTGAGATGCAGGATCTGAATTATGTGCAATCAAGAGGAGGAACTTGTCCAGGAAAGATAAATTAAAACTACTCCTAAATGGAATGAAAGAAAATTTTCTAGTCTGACGGAAAATAATTTCCTACGCTTGACTGTCCTTACAGTAGCTCCTGATTCTTGAGCAGATGCAAATATTTTCCGAATTCATTACTTCTAGAAGAATAACTCGTATAGTTAAAAAATTTTAAAAATCAGCAGGTGTGCTAGAGATTTCTGCTAGCAGAACCCTGAAGCTTCATTTGGTTTAAGCAAAATACGAAAAATTTTAAAAATGCAGCGAAAAATCCTAGAGATTGCATTAGATTTGTAATTTGTAGTGTCCCAAAGCCTTCCCGTTAATTCAATAAGGCGAATCATGTCCAGGAGTTTTAGAATTTTCTGATTATATGAATGGAGTTCTTCAAGAACATTTCGTATTTCAAATAATTTTAGTGCTTAGCAGCCAACTGATAGGTACAATCTTAAAAATGAATGTCCTTTTGCAGTTAATTTGGTTGACGATCTGTGTGTAAGTCTAAAAAAAGTATTGCTCCATCATTTCATCTTAAGGAAGTAATCAGAATATGTGATGAAACGTAAAACGCAAACGTAATTTTTAACCAAGAAAGAATAAAAATTTGAGATATTTAAAGGAGATTAAAGTCCAATTTATTATCTTATTACCGTCCGCATAGCCTATAACGTGGTGTTCTTGACACCTAAACAGATAAAGCAGTTCATCCATAATCAAGCACTACATCGCGGGTGATAAAACATCTCCTTGCGGACATCCCGAGTAAACGGTATCACATAAAGTTATATCACACTTAGTTGTAGTTAGATTTCTATTGGCCAACATGTGGCAGGTCCATACTATGACTGCCATAGGCAAACTTTGTGCGATCATGTCTACCCTGATCACCTCTCCTGTGGTGTAGTTATAGCCTCCTTCTATGTCCATAATGGTTTTAATCACAAGGCCTTTCTGCTTATGTTGCCCTTCGACTAGGCAACCCCATAGACGTGTTGTTGCTTGTGAATTGGCCTACTTTACAAGACCTTATCGCGGATGTATCTATCGACAAGTCTTTGTACAGTTTTTAATAGGAAATATGTAAGGCTAATGTGGTTCAAGTATAACTTAGTTAAATACCTTGGTTGAACTATACCGGTTCCTGCCTGCTTTCGAAACAAAAACTACTCCCAAAATCGGCTTTATAATGATTGCACCAGCCTTTTGTAAGAAGACTGGATATATGCCATCTGAACCAGGAGACTAATAAGGACTAAAGCACTTCAGGGCCCAACTAAACCTGGTTGGGGTAGCAATCTCGTTGGCTAGCCGCTGTTTCGGGCCCAGTTGGGCCACATGCGACTTTAATTGCCTCGGAGGTGTCATCCCCTCTATTCCTAACTTTGTAAAGCGCTGAAAATGTGCCCTCCAGGTAGCTTTTCTGAAAAGCTTAAACTGCATCGTAGTGAGAAACGAATTCGGGTACCTCGTATACGTCACCACCACCGTCAGGGGGTCAGCCCTGTAAGCGGCTGTCTATCCAACCCCGACGACTCCCTGTTCGGCGGTTGTCGGGCTACCTTTTGTCTCGTCACAAACTCACGCCTTTCTTCAGTGGGATGTCATCTGAGCCCTTTCTCGCTTCTGAGCCTCAGTGCTGTTTATCGGCGTTGTAGTTGCCAATGTGCCAGATACCGCAACTGCTCCACTAGCCCGCTTGCCTCTTAAGTCTTCTTTTCAGGTTACCGTTAATGCGTTTTTTTCCTAATGGAGGACTGGCCAGCCGCTCCTGTGCACATAGCCTCACTTAGAAGGACAGCCAATACCTTAGCTCCCGGAAGAGCTGAGGGCACAGCCGCCGCCTGAGTTTGGCTTGCCGGAAAGACAGATTCGGATAAAAGGGTTATGTTAAACTCATCAGGACCTAACCCTTGAAATTTATTCTTGACCTTCACTTTTGAAGGTCAAATATTTATTTTCTGAAAAAAAGGTTAAACCAATCAAAAGGGCGTGAAAATCCCTATCGAAACAGTACTAGATAAGATATTTGTCCTCGCTATTATCAGAGCGAAAAAGCACCGAAATAGAACATATCCATGATAATCCCCAAACTTTCACCCTCTCCCCCACGGTTAATGATTATGCGAAAGATAAAATTTTTTTACAATGACCACAATCTAAAAGCACAACACTTAGCCTAAGTTTAACTTAGATCGGACCACTTTAACTTTTTTAGTTGGACACTGGAGAAACATCGCCCAAAATATCTCTTCACATTTTTTCAATTTTTAATACAAATGATAAGTTTTCAGCTGTTATTTATCAATCAAAATTCAACAATTTCACTTAAATTTTACTAAATTATTATTAACGACTTATTTTTTCCGTGTAGTGACCTTGAAGCCAGACAACTCGACATAAAGTTCCTATTCTGGCTGCGTTAGGAAATCGTCCAATTTCGAACCTAATACTGATCTCGCCTATAAAAATCGTCCTAATGTCGCCTATAAGAGGTTTCCTCATCTCGTCTATAAAAGGTTTGCTGATTCAGCCTTTCAATGATTTCCTGCTCTGGCGGCGAATAAAATCGTTCCATGAGCCTCCTGTATCTTTCTCGGATATCAATGCCGCGTGCTGGTTTACAAAATATTTTTATTTGTGCACTAAAGATTTTATGGGTTCCTGGTATTGTTATGAAAATTCTGTGGTCATAATTAGGATTCTCTTGAGGAATATTGAGACTATAGCGTTTGAAAGAATCAGCTTCAATCCATAAATCTTGATCTAAATGGGCAAAGGCACTTTGTGGAACAGCTTGACGAAGATCAGTAGCATTTTGTGCGATGCTATGTGCCTTCTTTGCTTTTGCAAGAAAACGTCGATGATTCCTAGTTTGTATAAAAACGTTGTACTCCGTAAAAGTAACATAAATTTTCCGAGGTGTCAACCAGATAATGGGTAGTACATCAGGATCATATGGTGTCTCATTGAGGGCTTTTACGAAAAAAAAGGAAGTTTCTAGTTGGACAAAAAGCGTGAAGGGCTTCAGATATTCAGGAAGTCCAGCTGCATCTAATTTTTTAGGCAAATAATTTATATTTATCAGGATCATATAGAGTGTGGAGTTACATATTAAATAGACGGGGAGAAATGTTTATTACATTTAGTGATGCATTCGACCGACACGATGCGAGAAACAAGAAACATTTTCATTTGTCTTGTTTTGCCAAATTTAATCTGTCAATCGTTTTTTGATAGGCAGACGATCATCTTGGAATTCCGAGAGACTTTAATGATAAGGTTCGAGCAATCTTGATTTTAACATTTAAAAAGCTTTAACGGAAAGAGCCCGTAATTACATTAATTTACTAATAATACACGTAGCTTTAATTTAATACTTCTGAAATCAGAAGTTTAGAATTTCTTTAATAATTACAAGGGCGATTTGTTTTCTTTTAAATGTTCAAGTAAATATGAGGCAAATTCAAAGTTAAGTTTTCAAAGGCGATTATAAAGGTAATTTTATTAAAAATATCTTTTCTAGATAGATATTTCGTTTTGAATTGTTACCACGACAAAAAATCGCAAAGGACGATTTTATGTTTCGAATTTTGGTATAGCAGTAAGACTGGGGATTGTCAAAAGAATTTAAAGTATGTTTTAATTTATTTTAAAAAACTAACAAATACTTATAAATATTTTTTAAATACTGAGTCATGCTTTTAATTTATTTACATTAATTTTTAATTTATTATTTTTCTCCGCAACTCATTAAATATGTTTTACAAAAAAAAGAAGTTTATTATATTTTATTTGTATTTTTATGCGGACGGTGTCGACTTGACCAAGAACTTAGGAAATACGAGGAAATTACCGGGAATTTAATTTAAACACCAAAAAATTACTTCAATTCGGTTGAAAATTTAATTTCTTCAACTGCAAATTTGAATGTCGATTTTTGGTTGAAAATTAATGTTTTCTTCTTGGAAATTCAACAATTGTAAAAAAAATTGTCTATGTTAATTGAAAATGATAACCTAATTTTTTCGTTAAAAATCCACATATTTGGCTAGACAATATTTAAAAATTGTCTTTTCATTGTATAAAAAGGAATTATTTACCGGAAATTTTTTTTATTAAAAATTTGCTTCTTTTTGGGTTGAATTATTATTCTCTCTCTTAAACTGAGAATGTAACAATTTATTTCAGTTGAATATTACATCTTTTAAGATAAAAATTTTTCTCTTTGCTTGAATTTTGGTTTTTGGACTAGAAATTTAATTATTTAATTTTGGTATTAAAAATGATCTTTTTTTGTTAAAAATTTATATTTTTGTATAAATGAATCTTCTTAGTTGAAAATTTATCTCGCTAATCAAACATTTACAATTTTTTTGGAATTTCATCACTTGTTTTGAAAATCTCAACATTCTTTTAAAGATATTTTTTTGGAATGAAACTTATTAATTTGCATTCCAATTAAATGTTCCATAGTTTAAGTTAAAAATTCATTTTCAGTTGCAAATTAATTTTTTTTAAATTAAAGTCAAATTATTTATGTTTTGGTTAAAAATTGATGTTTTTTAGTGAAAATTATTTTCTTTGTTCTTAAAAGTGTAAATATTTCATTTAAAGATTCATTGTTTTCTTTTAAAATTTATCTTTTTAATTTAAAAATAAACTCGTGTAGTTCAAGATTCATCATTTTAGTTGAAAATTCATCTTTTAGGCTAATGGTTAAACTTATTAATGGAAAATTAAAATTTTCTGATATTTTTAAGATTCATCATTTTACTTAAAAACTATTTTTTTAAGTACGGGATATATTGATAGAAAACTTAGTTATTCTTTGGATAAAAATGATTTTTTCATGAAAATTTAACTATGTAGTTGAAAATTTGTTTCATTTTTAAATTTGAATTATTATTCTCTGTTTTAAACTAAAAATGTAACTATTATTCGAGTTGAATATTACATAATTTCAGATAAAAATCCATCTCTTTGCTTGAATATTTATTTTTTGCCTAAGAGTTTAACTCTACAATTCTTGGATGAAAAATGATATTTTTTATTTGAAAATTAATATTTTTTTCTAGAAATAAATATTCTTGGTTGAAAATTTATCTCGCTGATCAACAATTTAATTATTCTAGTTAGGGATTCAAAATTTTAGTTGAAAATTCATCTTTTTCATTTAAAAATTTAAATTCAAATATTCAATCGCTTCTAATTGACTGGGAGCATTCAAAAACATGGCGGGGAAAAACGGAAATTCAACCAATCCTAGAAAATTTTTTGAAAACTGTCAGAAGAATCAAAAATTGTCATCAGATACATCAGTAAGTATATTACAATTTTTTCGTTTTGTTTGAAAAAATGAATTTTCTTTAAAAAAATGTTAAGACTATGAAACAAACTTTTTTTTCTGAATCTTACAAACACACTAGGAAAAATTCGAATCGTTTAAAAAGATATTTAGATGTTTCAAAAGTGTTGAAAATATTTTATTTAATATACAACAACATGTCGATTGTTCAATAGTTCGAAAAAAATGGCAAAGCTTTTTAAGAATTTGAAAGGCGTCAAGAAATGAATAAACTTTTCTCGAGATTTGTGTGCAGATTTTGAATGATTTTAAATTCTAAAAAAAAATTATTTTAAAGGTACAAACAAATTTTAAGAGCAATTTGTGCTATTTCAAAAGATGCTGATCATGAATTGGGAACACACTTAGATCAAAAATTTCATGTTCATATGCTTAGGGATAAAAAAGATGTTTAAAATTTGAAATAAAATTTTTTAAGTACAGAAAAGTTCTATTTTAATTTCTATGATTTATTCAGTAATTTATAATATTTAATAAGATTTAATATTACTTTAAAAAACAGTACTATTATAATTCAGCTTTGAATGAATTTGTTCAAATTGTCCTAGTTGTGTGATAAAGAACGTTCAAATGTTGGGCAAATGATTGATTAAACAATTCAAATTGGAATGAAAATGTTTATAAAGATGCAAGTAATATTATTTTATGACTAATAATTTTAATATTATAATTTACTTACGGGCGATATCAATGAAACTCCCGAATAGGAAGAGAAAAAGTAAAGGCGTAACCTTCATATCTGTTAACTAGTCGCAATGACAGAGCAGTGGGAACTGATTCTTTCAAAATTCTTTTAAGTACTGATGCAAGAACGACTACCAGATATACTAATTTTCATGAAAATATTTTGTTGATCACGACTCTCAAACATTTCCTTATTTGCTGTATTCAGTAAGCATGAAAAGTTCTGGATTTTCGTATTAAAAAATGTAAACAAATATACAATTGTTAATACGACTTTAGAAAAGTTTGTCCTTCTTACACTGGTGAAATCCTTAATCTATCGAGTCACACAAAAATTAATAAATTCCTTTTTCATATGATCCTATGATTTCTTTGCAAATCCGACATTGATGAAGGCTAGCTTGGTAAACCCAACGAGAGATGCCAGATTGAGTTAGAAATTTAATGCAATCATACCTACCGTTTGGGAGCCGCAAAATAGAAGGTAAATGATTGCCACAGCAAGTTCTTGTGTGAACCGAAAATGCTCGGATATATTTTTTTCTATTGTTTGTTTACAACATTGTAACAGCTAATATGAATGTCCTTTAAAAAAGTTTTGAAATACAGTTTACCAAAAGATTTGAGATTCCTAGCTTTCAGGCGGCATTGCATGCTTTGGCAGAGGAGTCTAATCAGCAGCGAATGTAAACAATTACTTGGGTTTTTTAAAGTTTTAGTACACATTAGGGATAGTTTTGTTTCAGAAATTAATAATAATACTGAATACTCAAAAAATACAACAATATTACAAAAATAAATCGCAACCGTTCAAAATATAAGAGTTTTTTTTAATTGAATTGAAGTGTGTATAGATTAGAATTTTGAATAATGACAGGAATATATTGATCTTCATTGAATAGATATTACAAGTTAAAAGATGAAAGAAAAAGAAATGATTATTTAAACAAAAAAAAAGATTTCTAATCATAATGTATACTTTTACTTTTTTTAAGGCTTTAACACGTATCAAAAGGTTTACTGTTGTTTCCATTATTTCTATTTGCCCTCGAAGAATCTAAACATTTACTTTAAAGTACAGCTCTCACAAAAAGTACGTCAGCTACATTGCGCACAAATCCGGAATCGCTCTTCCGTTTTATATGTTCCTAAATATTAATATAATACCTATTTGTTATTATTCGCAGAAAAGGTAATAAACTTGCTAGCATATGAAGATGCGCTATAAATAAACATGCGTACCTCCCTTACTTGAAATGAGGTATCGGAGGTATTAAAGTCGTGTCCGTCTAGGGCGCATGGTTGCCAAAGAAATATTTCTTCAATTATATAGTGTTATACAAGATGGTCGATGTGCCAGATACCGCATCTGCTCCTCTAGCCCGCTGCGCTTGGCTCTTCAGTCTCCTTTTCAGGGAACCGTTGATGCGTTTTTTCTTATTGGGGGACTGGATTTTCGCTTCACTGCCCTTAGCCTCACTCAGAGGGACCCGCAATACTGTAGCTTCCGGAAGAGCTGAGAACACAGCCGCCGCTAGAGTTTCACTTGCCGGAAAGATTGATTTGGAGGAAAGGGTTATGTTAGACCCGTCAAAACCTAACCCCTCTCCCGTTTTACTTCTTATTTTTTTTAAAAGCTACCTAAATTTTTTGGGCTAATTGCCAAAAAATTTTTTACAGTGAGTGGATAAATGCTTTCAAGAAGAATCATTACAAGACGCTAAATACACACCGTATTTCTACAGGATGACGATCGCACTTCCTACACTATGTGAAGAACACTATTCAGTCAACTTAATGAAATACCAGCATCAAATTTAGATGAAATCATTATTTCAAATTAAGAAATCATGTCAAATGATTAAGACTATCCTGACACCTGCTTTGAAAAACTTGACGTGAATGTTATGCGGTGCATTGACATGTATCAGAAATCTGCAGTTGAAGTTTTTGATCAAATGAAAGATAAGTTTAAACCATCAACGAGTTTATCTCAGAAAATTCAATGTCTTACACTTGCGCCAGATCGTTCGAGTTTATACTTCCCAAAATGAAAGAAACCAAAAGTAGTAAATAAACTGAAATCTGTTTTTAAAAAACGAAAGGCGGTAAGAAAAGCAGATAGAAGGCCATACATCGGCATACAAAAATGTCCGAGCTTTAATTTTACTTAATTTATACAACCTATTTTTGGACCACACCTCTTATTCTATAACTTAAGATACCAAAATTCAAAAAAAAAATTGTTAATGTATCATTAAAATTAATACAGTAATTTAAATTATAATAGTCTAAGCTAGCTGCATGCTGGTATCGGAGTATTCAACACTTATTTTAAATAATAAGGCTTTTAAATCGTACTTGCTAATCTACATAGTCCTGTAGGAGAAAATCTAAGCTTTTATTAAAGACCAATAAAAGCAAAAAACCTGCCTCACTTTAAAAAGTGAAATTTATTCTTGATCTTCATTTTTGAAGGTCAAATATTTATTTTTTGAAAAAATTCATTGAATCAATCGAAAGGGCGTAAAAACCCCTGTCGAAACAGTACTAGATAAGATATTTATCCTTGCTATTAGGAGACCTAAAAAGCACCGAAATAGAAGATGTCCATGATAAAACCAAAATTTTCACCCCCTCCCCCACGGTCAATAATTATCCGAAAGACAAAATTTTTCCCCAATCAGCCACCGTCTAATAGCACAACACTGTGCCTAAGTTTAACTTAGATCGGAAAACTTTGACTTTTTTTAGTTGGACACTTGAGAAACAACGGCCCAAATATCTCTTTACATTACTTCAATTTTTAATACAAATGATAAGTTTTCAACTGTTATTTTTAAATCAAAGTTCCACAATTTTATTTACAAATTAAATTTTTTTAAATAGAACACTTAAAATTGCAACGTTTTAAGTGGCTAAAAATTAAATAATAATAATAATATTAATATTAATTCGTTTATATTTAGAGTTGATAAAATAAAAATTTTGGTTAAAAAACTTTTTGAACATAAAACGCTTATAATTTTTTATTTTTTATTAGTTTTTAATGCTTTATTTTAACATTCTTTAAATGCAGACTTACATACATACCACTTAACATGAGCGTCACTACATATTAACACAAGCGTCTAATGTGACCGTATTTTATGGTAATATTGATAAAGTAGAAGACAGTGAATGCATTCTTCGACAACTCGAAGGTCAGTCATTTGTTTCTATGTAAAAAAGTTATTATATTTAAAATCTTTTGGAATCTTATCTGGAAATAATTTTTCGATGTAGTCTGCGGTTCTTTACTAAAAAGTAGGCGAGTTTCTAAAAAAAGTGGCCCTTTCTAGTATGCGTGTCTAGTCAAGTAAAGTTTCGACAACTTACTTTTTCCGTGTAGTGACCTTGAAGCCAGACCCCTCGATATAGAGCCGCTACCCTGGCTGCGTGCAGAAATCGTCCGATTTCGAACCTAATAACGATCTGGCCCTTAACGGGTTCTCCGATCTGATAGCGGATAAAATCGTTCCCTGAGCTTCCTATATCTTTCTCGGATACTAATGCCGCGTGCTGGTTTACAAAATATTTTTATTCGTGCACTAAAGATTTTATGAGTTCCTGGTATTGTTATGAAAATTCTGTGGTCATAATTAGGATTCTCTTAAAGGAATATTGAGACTATAGCGTTTGAAAGAATCAGCTTCAATCCATAAATCTTGATCTAAATGGGCAAAGGCACTTTGTGGAACAGCTTGACGAAGATCAGTAGCATTTTTTGCGTTGCCATGCGCCTTTTTTGCTTTTGCAAGAAAACGTCAATGATTCCTAGTTTGTATAAAAAGCGTTGTACTCCGTGAAAGTGAGAAAAATTTTCCGAGGTGTCAACCAGATTATGGGTAGTACATCAGGATCATATTGAGTCTCATTGAGGGCTTTTACGAAAAAAGAGGAAGCGTCTACTTGGACAGCAAGCGTGAAGGGTTTTAAATATTCAGGAGGTCCAACTGCATCTAATTTTGTAGGCAAAGAATTTATATTTTTAAGGATAATATAGAGTGTAGCCTTACATACTGAATATACGGGAAAAATGTTTATTAAATTTAGTGATTCACTCAATCGACACGATGCGAGAAACATTTTAATTTGTCATAGTTCTGAAATCAGAAGGTTGCAATTTCCTAGTTTCCTAAATGATGTATATACGATGCAGATAGTATCATTAAAAATAGCGTTTATAGAGACGATTTTTTTGAGAATTTTGTTAGAGTAATAAGACTGGCGTTTTTTAACATAATTGAAAGTATATTTAAATATATTATAAAAAATTAACAAATTCTTATAAATATTTTTTAAATACTGAATAATGATTTTGATTTATTTAGATTAATTTTTAATTCCTTATTTTTCTCCGCATCTGATTAAATATGCCTTACAAAAAAAGAATTCACACACCAAAATTACCTATTTTCACAATAATAATTAACGTTTTAGTTTATTATATATATTTTCTAATAATCATGCGGAGGATGCCGACTTGGCCGAGAACCCAGAAAAGACGAGGAAATTGCCGGAAATATAATTTAAATACTAAGAATTTACTTCAATTGGGTTGAAAATTAATTCCTACAACTGAAAATTTAAATGACGATTTTTGGTTGAAAATTAATGTTTTCTTCTTCCAAATGCAACGCTTTTTGCAAAAATTTGTCTTTGTTAATTGAAAATTATAACTTAATTATTTCGTTAAGAATCCCCATATTTGGTTAAAAAATATTTATTATATTAGTTAAAAATTTATCTTTTTGATATAAAAGTGAAATATTCCAGTCATACTTGAACTTTTTTTTTTTTAAATTTATCATATTTGAAAATTTAAATTTAAATAATTATTCGCTTCTAGTTGACCGGGAGCATTGAAAAACTTGGTGGGGAAAACCGAAAAATAAACGGATTCTAGAAAAATAAGGATACAGTCATAAATTAATAGAATAACATAGATATTTTAACATAATTATTCTAATTACAATCGATGTTACTTCTTCAGGTGTGGTCTTAATTTCGTCTGAGCGAATGATAAATTATACAGATTTTTTTTAATGATAAAAAATATATATATATATAAATATTAATTTAGTTTTTATAAAATTAATCTGAGAGTTATGAAAAGACTCATGAGATAATTTAAACATTGTGTCAACAAGATTTTTTATAGTGCCTATTTTGAGTTCAATTGGATGGTTAGAAAGAAAATTAATGTATCTAACTGAATAAGTGTCTTTTTTGTATCAGTCAGTAATGGTAGTTCCATCATTAGTTTATGACATTAACATTTAAAAATGGTGAAGAATTATTAATACTCTGATGAAAGATAATCTAATTTTCTGTAGGTCAAATAATGTACGTTTCATCCATGTATCTGAAATATGTGTGTAAATGGAAATCTAAATTTATAATTACTGTATTCTCTAGATCTTGCATAACCACGTCCGCTAAAGTAGGTAGCTTTACGAATAGCGTTGTTAATATTTTTTTTGTTTTTCCTTTTTTTTTTGTACATTTATCACGGAACTCCAATACCGTCGAGCGAGAACAACTGTCAGTGGACCTTGACCATCAACAACCACCACACACACAATTCAGGATTCACGAGGCAATCCCATTTGCCAGATGGAAAGAGAACGAAGGATGGCGTGAGTTACCTGCCTTACTTTATTCCATTGACGAACCAAACCAGAAGTAAAGGAAAACCACCGAGAAGTATAAACAGACAGGTTGATGGAGAAAATCGGTTGTCTCTTGTTAGCCCACGGATTCGGCATACAGTTCACCATGTTGAATTGTGAAACCACTCAAATATCCAAGGGAAAGGGAAACACAAACTGTCTAGCCACCTCTCACAAATCTAAATACCGGAATGCCCGGAAACGGCAGAGGGCGCCACGACCTAGTGTTTTACTCCCGAACATGTATAAGTATTGTTCTTAACATTGGTGGGTTTTGAGTGGTGCTAGTCGTGATGACAAATTACTCCACTCAAACCTACCAGGCCATTGTTATTAAATAAGATCCTTCTGTTGTTTTGCCGCCAGAATGTTTCTCTCTCCCTCCCTAAAAGATGGCGGTCGCTGACGGTTTTGGAATCTACGATTGGCAAACGACATCGAGCCAAAAGGTGCTGCGTTTTAATTTACTGAACAGCGAGGGACCACCACGCTAACCTCGCGAGTAGAATGTGCGCGCTTCGACATTCTCGTTCTAGATATTGTGATTAGCAGGTCGACGAAACACATTTTTTTTTGTACTCAGGCAAGGAATGGTCCGGAGATTTGTCTTATAAAAGACAAGGGAAAATATTTAATCGTACCGTCATGAAGCCATGGTCGCTGTTAATTTTGCGAAAGTGAATTTCTGGGAAACGACAACGATAAATTAAAAATGGCAAGATTCCCAATTTTGTTGCTGGTTAGAGTCTTGGAAAAGTTAGCCATCTGCACCGTAATGGCGTCGGTACGCTCTGTATGAGAAGTGTGTCTGGATGTAGTCTAACTACTGTAAAAAAATTAATCGGTACTTTTTAGATTAGACGTACACAAACTAAATATGATAAGACATCACTAAGTGTCTACTATCTGTGTAGAGTTGTACCCTTCCCGTCAATTACTTCGTCTAGACCAAGCTACAACATTAGCCCTACATTCCGTCCACAACCGCGTCACGTTTTTCTTTGATTACAAAATATGTATGCACGTAATACTTTGTGAAATAACCATAGTATCCTTCTTTTTTTCAATTTTGAAATTTTGATTTTGGAAGTTGTTTGTCATAATGAGAAAGCCTTCTCCAAATAAACTTTAAGATTTCGGACATCGTTGGCTTGTAATAAAGGAGGTTTCGCCGCCCTGGCAATCTGGAATTTAGTCATGCCGCACGTTAGAATAAGTTGCTACATATGTGCAATCTCCTTACAGTTACGAGCGATCGTACACATCTCTGATGCAGAAAATAAGCAAAAACAACAAATCGCAATTTATCCTTGTGCTGAAACTGAAATAGCTGCTAAAGAAATTGATGAAAATACGGAGATATGCCTGAGCTAAAATCAAAGCAATTATATGGATATTGATGATTTAGCACTTGATCCTAACTGTCAGACACTCAGTGTTTTAATGCAAAGAAGACATAGTTATAGGCAAGGCCTACGTAAACTATCGAAAATTGATAAGCCTGATTTTAATAATGACAAAAAGTTTTCAGAGGAAGAGATTATTTCAATCAATTCTATAACAAGCAAGCAGTTCATAAATTCATGTACGTATTGTGATGCTGTATGTGATGCTGTACAAGATTCATGGGTATATCGTTTTGTTCTAAACAACATAGGGTGGGCAGTTATTACACTGAGTAGTATAAACAGAGACATAAAACGGCCTTCGCAAATGAACCTTATAATCCCACTCCTAAAGTTTCAAAAATAATTACTTATGTGGATAGAACTTATGTATATATCCATAAAACCAGCAATTTCAGAGCACTCAGGCAAACATACTGCGTTCATAAAGGTCGCCATTCAATGAAGCCAGCCTTAGTTGTAGCTCCAGATGGCTATATTTTGGATATTCATGGGCCCTATTTTTCTGACTCTCAAAATAACTAAGGCCGGGGCAGTCGGATCATGTGCATATGTAGCAAGCATATTATGGCATTTAGGATACGCGCGCCATTAGCCTGCTGTAAAGTACACTGTAAAAAATAATTTTGGAATTTTTCCCAAAAAATATTGGAACGCAACATACCCAATGTTATAGGGAATTTTTC
>JAAAKG020210283.1:0-22645 GCA_010014905.2 Druon quercuslanigerum | reverse complement strand
GGAAACCGATTCAATATGACCTTGCTTGAAATGGTTATTGCAGTACATGGCAGATTCGAAGCTGCTTGAGAAAATGAGCGATTCGCATAGACACAAATCGATTCAGTTTTAACTTTCTGAATCTGCAAATGACAGATACGCAATTCACAGATTTGGCTTTTCAGTGGATTCTTTTTTTCTGAGTATTCATCGTAGAAAGCGGTTCCGGCAACAACAAAAATAAAAGCAATTCTTTCATTAGCAGTTGTTGACAACCAAAGACAACCAAAGAGATGAATTTTTAACTAAAATTTTGAATTTGCATCAAAAAATGTATTTTTGGGGACGTAGTACAACTTTAAAACCAAGCTGCTAAAATTTTTATTCAAAAAGATAAATTTACTACCAAAAAGACGAATTTTCAATAATATGCAAGTATTGTCAAGTAAAAACTTGCATTTTTTAGAATGAATTTTTTAAAATTTTTAAAACAGTAACTCAACTTTAAAACCTATTTCTTAAATTTTTAACCAAAAAGATCAATATGTAAACAAAAAGATTAATTTCCTAACGAAAAAAAAGAATTTTCAACTGTCTTCAAGAATACTAAACCAAAAACTTGAATTTTCTACTAAAAAAATAATTTTTTTGACTAAAAAGATGAATTTACTTTTAAAATAGATGAATTTTCAATAAAATTCATAAATTTTCAACCAAAAAGTTGAATTTTCAACTAAAAGCAATTAATTTTTTAAAGAAAATATTACTTTACTGCCACAAAAGATCTATTTTTAATATAATTCAAGGAAGGGGAGTTGGCGAGAAAGGGTTTAATGGAGGTAGAAGAGAGGAAAGCGAGGGCGATAAAATTAACGCGATGGGAAGAAGAAAGGAGGGAGTTCCTAAATGCTTGAGACATGGAAGATGGGACTGGGATAAACTATGAAAAATTGGAAAAAAAGGACAGGGAAATAAAATTAACAGAAAGATGGGGGTGATTGAGGAATGAAAATACAATAAAGGGTATAAGATGATAAAAAAGGATGTTTTACCAAAGTATTTAGAGAAGGGGTGGGGAGAGAGAAGGTGGACCAGAATAGCAAGATTTAGATTGGGAAACGAGGTAAGAGAGGGGAGGTATTGGGAAAAGGAAGAGAAGAGAAAGTGTAGAATATGTGAATGGGAGGAGGAAACATGGGAGCACGTATGGGCAGGATGTAGAAGAGGAATGGAAGATAATGGAAGGTGGCAAGGTAATGTGGTTAAGATTCTAAGCGAGGATGAACTAGGAGAAGATTGGATGAAGGAGTTGGAGGGTGCTAGAACAGCGAATGAGAGAGAATGAGAGAATGCATGTGAAAAAATGGTAAATTGGAGGACAAAAAAAGTGGAAGACTAAAGAAACGAAAGTCGCCTAGATTAGAAGCGTAAAGATTGTAAGTAATGGATATGTAATAGCATAAGTAAACTAAGATGCATTTGCGTTCTCATTTTCTCTCTCTCGCTTGCACTTGCACTCTCGTTATCGACCGCTCGCTAGAGTTAAGGAACTAGATAGATATAAAACTTTATGTAGATAGTTGTAAGTATTTGTAAATATGAAGGTTGAAATTTTCTTTTTGTTGTTTAATATGTGAGCGGAAATATTGTAAGGAATGGAAGTCATGTAAACCCTTAGGAGATACATTATGAATAAAGAAGAAGAAGAGTACTTAACTCAAAAGTTTAAGTTTTAAGTAAAAAAGATGAATTATAAAACAAAAAGTTTAATTTACTACAAAAAATACAAATTTTTAGCTCCCACAACGATATCAGTAAAACAGAAAGTGTTTCTCTTGGAATTAGTTTGGTTTCATAATAATATCCCCATATGCGAAATTCTTGTAAACATCTTATATCATATACCGGTTAGGGCTACGTTAATCGAACTATTAAAAAAGGTTTAAAAATGTTTCATCAGCACTTGATTATACACAAAAAATGTAAATGCTGTAAAACAGCCAAATAGTGCATTTTTTTATTAAGTTTGGTAAAACATTTATTATGTGTTATCGATTGACAGCAAAAAATCATTTCTAAATAACTGGCTGTCAATTACGTGAGAAAAGCGGTAGTTTATTTATAAATTCATAAAACAAAATTTTGTATAAACGGCTGTTGTTTTCAGTAATAAATTGTTTACTGTCATAAAAATGTTCTTAAGAATTAGAAGTTACTTATTTACAGTTAAATGGATCGAAAAATCAAGTTTCTAACTCCAGAAATCGCCGAATAGTGCTTTTGTAATTAAGGTAGTTTAAACAATTATTAATTTTTTTATTTATTGGCCAAATATTATACTGATGTTTTATTTCCAAGTAATATGTGATGGATTCCATAGAAGAAACTTTATTTATTCCATCAAAAATACCTGATATGGATATTTATTTATAAAAATTGCTTTTAAAATAACGAATTATTTTTTAACTTTCAATAATTTAACCAAAAACAATTTCTGTTCATAAATTGTTCAAATTGAGTGCGAATCAATTGGCGAATCGCCGCCAATCCCTACGAAACGACTTTCATTCACTTATTTGTTTATAACAAGTTGAAGACATTTTTTAACATTTGCATTGCTATTGGATATCTTTTTTGGATACTTTCTTTCAGTTTTCTACGTATTTTTTTCATTTTTGTTATTGAATGAAAAAAATGTAAATCCCCCATGGCAGTTCGATGTAAAATTTTATTAGCTATTATTCTTTTGAAAACTTGAAATCGGATCATAATTGTCTTCTGAAGTATCTCCCCAGTGTACCACATGAGCCAAAGGCGAGTGGCGAAGCGAAGGCGGCGAAGAAGAGGACAAGTAGGTCAGTGGGTCAACAGCTGATTGAAGTGTAGTTCAAGCTCAAGGCCCCAGTCCAGTCGGTTAAAAACAAGCTTTGGCGCCCACACACACTGCCTAAAAATGTTTTTTTTTCAATTTTTATTTCGTTTATTTCATAAAGGACTGGCACACATGATTAGGAAAATATGTCTTTAATTGTTAATAACTTTGAACATAATTACTGTGTAATCATTTAAAAAAGAATATGTGTAGCAGTGGGTGTACTGCACGGCAGAAGTACAACTTCATACATATATATTTATATTCACATTAATATTAAATATGTATCGTCATTTATGTAAGGAAAAAAAAAATTAGTTTTTGCACTCTTTCATTCGTCCGCGTGCTTTTTTGAAATATTGTAAAATACATTTTTAAAATTTGTTATCAAGAATTTAAAATAATTATATTTTAATATGTTGAAGTGGTACGTGGGGTTAAACATACTCGGAGCACTAGGTTAAGAAATAAATGAATATTTAGTCAATAAAAAATATAATGTTTTTTAACATCATGACATTATTTATCATCGACAGTAAATTGTGAAATTATAAAATTTCAGAACTATGAAAATGCCGATTTGAAGCAATTAAACAAATAGTTTTCTAACATATATTATGTATTTGTTTATTAAAAATGCAATTATTACGTTCACTCTTGGTAGCCTGTAAATGCCCCCATGACAGAGAAATTCGTTTACTAACTTAACAAAATTACCTTTTAAATAACTTGAGATTGAAGGTCTTCGATCAACTCGTTTGAGTTGTTAAAAGAGTGCGCTCCGAGTATTAATCTAATTCTACCAAAGACAAATTTTTTCAATGATAATAGTTCTTTAACATTATTATTTAAATTAAAAATGATAGTAAGTGTTAAAAAGTTGTATAAAAAATAAATTTAAACACTAAAAATTCGATTTTTCAGAAAGTTTTTCATAATTTTTTATTACTATGTACATTATTTAAAATTTTAGCTGTTGATCTCACGTGATTTTGTTAAAGGGAATAACGGCCGAATTTGTCGAGCACAACTCAGCGCAAGTTTTAGTTTTTCGTAATTGCACAATTTTTAAATTATTTTTTTTTTTTGAGTTTTACATTTTTAATATGCGAACTGTTGATCTCACGTTGTTATGTTAGAGGGAATAAAGACTACACTTGTCAGGCACAACTCAGCAGATATTTTAGTTATTCGAAATTTCCAAAAATAATATTGATATGTTTTTTTTTTTTTTGGACTGGTAGGTTTTTGGAACTGTTCTTTTCTACACAAAATTGTGTATACTTCGAGCCACCTAGCACAACCTTACTTTTTGCTCTAGTAAGAACTTGCGGAGCTAGAAAAAAAAAGTTTTTCAAGAATTGTGCCCGTAATTTTTTATTTTTCAAAAAACCGTTTGAACATTGACATCTCGTAAAATCTTGATGTACCTGAAGTTTCATACGTTCTAATAAAAGAAATCAAAAAAATGTTTTTTGCTGAAATTAGCCTTGCGAAATTAGTTCAGAAAAGCACAAAAGTAAGAACTATAAACAAAACCAAGCGATGATTAATTTTTAGAGGGTAAAACACCCTCAAACTTTAATGTGCATCAAAGGAACTTACATATGACATACATTGACTACAAGCAAGCTTTTCCTTCCGTGCCGCATGACTATTTGCTTGACGCCTTAAAACTTTTCAAGATCTGCTCACGCATTATTGACTTTCTAAGTCATGCAATGAGGCTCTGGGGTACAAGAATCAAATATTTTGATCATGGACAACCAAGAAAAGCTAGATCAATACTCATTAAGACAGGTATATTTCAAGGAGACTCATTCAGTGCACTATGCTTCTGTTTAGCGTTGAACCCATTGAGGAAAACACTAAACAGCATGTCTCATGGGTTCAGAATACATGATAATGAGGATGGTCATCAAGTGGCCCATCTTCTGTACAAGCATGACCTGAAGCTGTACGCTAGTTCAGTCCAGAAACTGCAGCAAGTGATCGATGTCACAAAGCAGCTTTCCAATGATATCCACATGGAGTTCGGACTAGATAAATGCAGAACAGTGCATTTACTTATAGAGGAATTACGGACCGCAGAGTTAGAGAACGGGTTCGAAAATGACATCGAGGCAATTGCTGAAGCTGAATCATATAAATATCTGGGTATTCTTAATTCTAAGGATATTCAGCATACGATAGTTAAGACAAGCCTGACGATTGGCTTCTCTACGAGACTCAGATTGATTATAAAGAGTTTTCTCGACTCGGCGAACAAAATCAGGGCAATCAATACATATGCCAACCCTGTCCTCACGTACTCCTTCGTGCTCATCAAATGGTCTAACAACGACCGTGAAAAATTAAATAGAATCGTTTGCGTGGAAATGACAAAACACCGAATGCACCACAAAAATTCAGTGATTGAAAGGGTAGTTCTACCACGACATATAGGGACAGGGGTGTTTTAGATGTCAAAAAACTTTTTGAGTTAGAAGTCATGCAGTTGCAAAACTATTTTAACAGCAAACGAAATGTTGCGCTTTACAGCACCATTTGTAAAGCGGATCTTCACTACACGCCCTTGAGTTTGTCCTCAGATGGGGCCTTGAATATCAGGGCAGAAACCATGGAAGAATTAAAAGTAAAATGGAGGCAGAAGGCTACCCACGGCGAGCACCCCAAAACGTTAGATGATCAAGAAGTGGATAGTGAGACATCCAATATTTGGCTAAGAAAAGGTGTTCTGTATCCAGAGACGGAAGGATGCGTCATTGCGATACAGGAGAAGGTTGTCAGCACCAGGAATTATCACAAACACGTATTACGCCAAGACGTGGTTGACCGGTGCCGATTGTGTAGAGATACTATCGAATCCATAGAGCCCATTATTGATGGCTGCCACGTAATGACTCAGAGAGAATATACGCACACATATAATGATGTAACGGGCATTATACGACTTGCCCTTAACCTAGGACTTTTAAAAGAGTGGACACCTTTCTATAGATAAATTCCAATGCCCGTTTCAGAAAGCGTAGATTACATCTTATATTGGGATGTTACTATCCACATGGATCATTACATCCAGGCCAATCTACCTGACAGCGTGATGCGAGAAAAAAAGGTGGAAGAGTCTACATCATCGACATTGCCTGTCTACTTAACCGAAATTTGCAGTCAACCTATACAACGAAGATTCACAAGTATATCGAGTTAAGGCATGGAGTAAAGACCATATTGACGAATGTAAATCATGCATCTGTTCATCCCATTGTGATTTCGGCTACAGGCATTGTACACACAAGATGCACTGAACATCTTGAACATTTAGGAGTCAGTAAGGATATTGGCAGCAGCTCAGACGGCGGTTTTATTAAACAACTGTCGCATTTTAAGAAAGTTTCTTGACCATCAGGAAGAAAGCGATTAAAAACATGTAGAGGGGCAGATGATAGCTCTAAGAAAGCATCCAGGGGTGCCTGTTGTCACTTCCAACGCTCGCTGCCGCTCATAATTGTATACCTACAGCTTCATCGTAGAAAGTTTCAAGTATCTGATTAGAATAATTAATAAAATTCTGATTTCGTCAGTCACTTCACTTATTCCGTGGCTATGATGTATAAGCGGGTTCACCCGAGTAAAAGTTTTAAATAAATATTTATTGAAAAAAGTTATTCCGACTCGCATTATGACCTGCTAAGGTCACCCCCACCATTGCATCCATCCCTTTACCCCTTACTTGTGTAAATCTCATTTACCGGATTCCCTACAATAAAATTAAGCTGTTTGCCCTTTTGTTTCCACTTCAGAAATTTCCCGTGGAGTATATTACTCTAAAATTCGAATAAAATTTGTCTCCTTAGTTTAAAAACTCATCTTTTTTTGTAGAAATTGCATTTTTCAAATTGATTGTCGTTTTTTTCGAAAATACATTTTAAACGTGAAATTCAACTATTTTATTAATTGTCGCAATTTTTAAGTTAAAGATTCTATTATTTAGGTAAAAATTCGTGTAATTACAAAGTCTTGTTTCTTGGTAGAAGATCATTCTTCTTGGTCTTAAAACTATTAAAAGAAAGATATAAACAGATTTCCAAAATTGTAAAAAAAGTAATCTGGAAGATTTTCAAGCATCTTGAAAAAATTTGCAGACTTTATTAGGAATGATAGGAAAAAGTCGTATCATTTTAAACGATATTCAGAAGTTTTAACACAACTTCAAAAAGAACTAAAAGTTTAAAATATTCCAAATAATTAAAAGAAAAATTATATACGCAAATATCTTTTAGGATTCCTATGGAAATGAGAAATGTTTTTTTACCTTGAAAAATTAATTTTAAGAGAATATTTAAGAAGATTTTAAAATATTTTAAAAGTTTTAAACAAAAATTAGAAACGCTTAGGTTTTTTTTTTTGCAGGATTGATAAAAAGTTTTATAACAAAATTCTAGTAAATTTCAGAGATATTTAGAAACTTAAAAAAAAATCCAAAATGATTTAAAATTTGAAAAGATTTCCACCAAATTTTAACGAAAATGTATATTTTTGAAGATTATAAAAGAAAATTTTAAAGCTATTTCAGGATTTTTTAAGATTAAAGATGAAAACATTTCTTAAGATTTCTACTTGCATTGTTTGAGTGCCTCCGTCGAATGATGCTCCCTTTCCAAGCTGACGCTAGAATTTGCGTACCCGCTCCACCTGGAGAGGCAGCGCCTCTAAACGCCGATCACTCGATCATTCAATCCTTGGCCGAAGCCATCCTGAGACGGCTTTAACTATCTCAATTAGTTTTAAGTTTTTTTATGTGGATGTACAGCTAGTTATAGGCATTTCTTACCGCCTGAGTTTAAATTCTGTTTGGTTGTTAGGTTGTATACATTTTGTTGTAAACACTTCTTAGCGTTTGATCTTTGGAATTAGGTTAGTCGTCAGGTGATATCATTAGCCATGAACACCTTTTTCTCGTCACTCGATTCGAATTTGGTTACAAGTATTCTTTATAGAACTACGACTTATAAGTTTATTGCGTCTATTGGCTCAGAGTTGCACCAGTTCGCTTGAACTAGGATTTGTCAATTTGCCAGGGACTTTAGAATACAGTAAAACTTTTCTGTTAATAGGTCAAGTAAATAGCAGACTTTAATTATTATTGTTTAAACATTTTTTTCTTAGTGAATCTGGTACATAGCAGACTGCACATAATTTAATTTTCTTTTAGATAATATTACTGTTATGTTTGGGGTAGGTCAATTGTTACCAAAGATTTTTTTTATTTACGAATACAGTTGCATTTCATTTTCTATTCTGTCTAACTCTTCTCTTTTCTTTTTCTTCTTTCTTTCTTGAAACACTCAGACATAAAGTCAACGCAAAAACCGATTAATTGAAATTATACTTTAGAATATAAGCATACTTAGAATATGACTTGGAGGTCGGATTGCTGACGTCTGCTGGTTTTGGTATCCAGCTGGTCAGTCTGGGAGGGTGTGTTGTAACGTAGTAGCTTGCCACTCGTTATGGATCCTCCCCTGACTTAACGTATAAATATAAAGGGAAAATCGCGATAAATTAACAGACCAGCATGAACTCAAAAAAAAATCTAGCTAATTAAGGAGCGAGTCTGAGAAATTATGGTATGTCGAATGAGTGTATATACATACAACACACATTATCACATGTTAATTTAAGGTTATGGTTAGGTAATTTTCCTTTTTCTTGTATTAATGGATCAGACGTCCTACCTTTGTTCTTTGGAAAAATTTGGAGTCCTAAATCCAATCAACACCTTCGGAATTCCTTTTCGCCTTGCTGAAAATACCGAAGAGAACCCTTCAAAACCACCGCTCGCTGATAGGCCTAACAACACGGCATTTTCACTACTTATAATACTTTCACGGGCCACTTTTACTTACACTCTGACCTGGTCTTTAACTTATTCCATCAAGGGCTAAAAATCAACCATCTACAATCATTAGAGACTGCCGGTATAACAACCGGCTCGGCACATGTCACAACAGACGGGCAGCCATCTTTGCCACTACCGACACGTTTGACACGGGATGAGGACTAGCGCATAACCAAAAGTGATGGCTATAGCGGAATCAGTTTTACCGGTGAAGATTGGACGTGGAGCAAAAGAGGGCAGCACCTAACGGACATGACGAAGAAGAAGACGGAAGACGAGCGGGAAGATCACAAAAAAGTCGCTACACCTCAGTTTATGTTAAACGTTCCCACGGAGAGGGAGATTGTTTTTTTTTTTGGCATCCGGTGTCTTTGGAATGAGTCCGAGATTTGGAGCCAGATTTTTGGCATTTTCTAATTTGATTTATATGGATTTGATTTGTTCCTTCTTTCTTTGTGTGCAATAATCTTTTTTTTTGGGTTGTTGAGTATATTTGTTGAGTGATATAAGATGTAACAAAATACTGTATTTTCCTTTAGTTTAAGCAAGTTTTTCTGATATTAGTTTAGTTAGATTTCCGTTGACTTATTTTAATTTAAAGATAAATTCTTAGCATTAGTTAAAGTGAAATAGCGGTATATGCACAGTTTTTGCGATAACGAATGAAGTCATCGTCGGGTCGTGCCCTTCAGGCAATTCTTATTTTCCTCAAATGGAGTAGCTGGATTTTCCAATCTTACTTTTAATTTTCTGTTATAAATTTCTCCTTTTCGTTTTATTATATTACCTGTTGTATGAAACTCTGTTTATTTATTTTTTTTACTGATATAAAATGGTCTTAACGCTTTTCCGCCCTCTCCTTATCCCTCTACTACTAGCCAGGGACATATTATAAGAGATTATATTATTAATTTAAGGTTGAGTTTTGTGAATAATTAATTTTGAGTGACGCCGAGGAGGTCTCTGCCGCCATTTAAGGTAAGTTTAAACTTTTATGACGTCATCACTGGCTTTGTATCCCTCAAAGCTGGGAATGGCATTATAAATTAAAAATGATTTTAAAACTAAAATAAATTTGGAATAATAAATAAAAATTTAATAATTACTACTTTTAAAAAAATTCGATTAGGGTAAAATATATTTAGTAGCTTTGGAGAGGTTCAAAAATAATTTAAAATTTTTGAATGATTTCAAAAATTGTTTAACAAAATTTTTATGTTTTATCATCTTTGAATTCAATTTTGACATTTTTAAATGATTTTTTAAGCTTTTTAGATAATAAAAAAATATAATTGAGATTCCTGTAAGAAATTTTAATGATTTTTCTTTAAAAAAATAATTGACATTTAAAAAAAATTATGTTCATTAACTTAAATTAAATATAAACTCATTAGAATTAAAAAGTGGACCAAAAGTGGAAAATATTCGACAAAACTCAGATTGAGATTTTACTCAGAGAAGACGAACAAATGTTAGAGCAACAATCAAAACAGCCTGATGATTTCGAAACAGATTATTACTGCTCTTTCGGGAGCTCGAGTCATTCTTGAGGAAAATCGAACGCCATTAGCGCCATCGCAGTCCTCTGTAATACCTGCTTACGATCTCTGCCAACTTCTTTCAGGGAACTCTCTTACACCCGATCTTCAAAAAATAACAAAACCATAATTTCATGGTTCTTTTAATGACAGGGTGAAATTTCACGATACGTTTAAATCAATGGTACACCATCGCGCACGAATTTCGAAAATCGAGAAGTTTCACTATTTGAGTGCAGCGCTGACAGGAAATGCGGCATTCAATTACTCAAATCGTTAGGAGGAAAAACAGAAAACTAGGATACAATGATCTTATATCTGGTAGCGAGTAAACTTGATTTTTCTACAAAAAGAGAGTTGGAAAAATATTAGCTTACATCTAAAGAAAAGCCCACTTTTCAAAAAATGTTAGACTTTCTCGAAACACATTGTAAATATTTACAAAGAGTCACCATCGATAAGTCTGACTTTTCAAATGCCGGTGCAAATTAAAAGGCTCCTACGAAAAGTGGTCACGCGAAATCGACCGAAAGACTCACCTCGCATGCAACGACAAACAAATCGTGTCCGCTCTATCGCGACTCGCATGGACTTTCTAATTGTGAGAGACTGTGGACACTTCCTGTGTCATCGCGAATTAAGGAAGTTCGGCGTTTGCGAATTTGCTACAATTTTTTATCTCCCGGGCATCATAATCGCCAATGCAATGCGGGACCTTACACTAAATGCATAAGGAAGCACAATACTTTTCTTTATCTTGAAACCAGCGCAGCCGAGAACGCGAATAATCAGCAGAGTATTAAAGTCGGTCAAAACTTAACATCTGGAAGCGATAAGCCGAGTAAGACCGATCTCGTTGCTCATTCTAAGTGTATGGATAATGAGCATGTAATATTAGGCACTGCACTTGTAAGGACTAAGGATCGGAGCTGAAAGCTGCAAAATGTCGCGTTTTACTGGACTTGTGTTTTCAATTCAATCTTATGACACGCGAATTCTGTAAAAAATTAGAACTTACGATGCTAACTGCCGACACTGTGGTTTCTGGTATCTTTAAACACGAATAGGAGCCACAGCATCGCGCTCACGTTACATTTAATACGCGATGTACCGGGGTTTCACAACAAATTACGTGCCTCATTACAACGGTCATTACTGATGACATGCTGAACGTGCGATTGCGTAGAAGTGACTTCAGCATCCCTGATTGAATTACAATGGCTGATCCAAGATTCGCTGAAACGCGTTCTATCGATCTATTAAGCGGTGGGGTTTATTTTGGAAGCTTTTATGTATCGGGCAGATCCAACTCCGCGGAGATCAACCGATATTATAAAAAACACAACTTGGATGAATTGTCGCCGGTTCCATGTAACATCCACCCCCCTCATACAAATCAAAGGCTGTATGTCATTTGATTACTAATCAGCAATTACATAGTGAAGTCCAACAATTCTGGGAAATCGAGCATTATTCAGTCAAAAGGGATCAACCAGAACTGGATTCACGAGACGTCTGTGAGCAGCACTTTCTGTCAACGATTAAGCGTGACCCTGAAGGACGATTTATCGTGACAATACCCTTTAAGGATGAGGTCCTTGGGGACTATCTGAAAATGCCAGAAAAACGGATAATTGCGATGGAGCGCAAGAGGGATAAACTTCCTGAGTTAAATGATAAGTATATTGAGTTAATGAACGATTATCAAGATAAACAACATAGGGTTTAAATTACTGAAGCAGAAGTGCATACCGATAGACACATAAATTATTTACCTCACCATGCAGTATTTAAAGAAGGCAGCACTACTACCAAATTACGCGTTGTATTCGATGTATCTGGAAAAACTTCTTCCGGTCTCTCATTAAATGAGGTTCAGCGAGTCGGTCCCGTGGTTCAAAACAATCTTTTTTTAATCACTTTGCGATTTCGCCAGTATCCTAATATACTCTCTGGTGATATTGCCCAAATATATAGGCAAATTAATTCACTCAAAATCAACAAGATTTACAAAGAATTGTGTTGAGAACGGACGCTTCTAAACCAATTTAGCATTTTCGACTCATTGCAGTCACCTACGGCACCGCGTCAGCTCCTTTTTTTAACTACGCTGGTCTTGCGACAAAATGGTGAAGAAAATAAAGAAGAAGACCCCACCGCCAGTCAGGCCGTCATGTGAGATTTCTACGTGGACGATCTATTAACTGGGACAGACACGGTGGAGTAAGCAAGGAAACTCAATACTGAATGAATTCATCTTCTCTCAGCCGCAGGAATGGACCTTCGAAAATGGGCTTCGAATAAACCATATGTATTCGAAGAATCGAATCATTCAAAATCGTAAAGAATGATTCAAACAGATAAAGATCAAAAAACGTTAGGATTATCCATTATTGCTCAGATTTTTTACCCATTAGGCCTCGTTGGTCCAGCGGTGATCCGTCCTAAAATCTTTCTTCAAAATCTGTGGCAATTAAAAAACGGTTGGGACGAGACTCTACCGGAAAATCTTCACACTGTACAGAAAGAATTTCACGGTAAACTCAAGGCACTAAAGCAAATGTCAGCAGCGCGATTCATTAGTGATGCCTCGCCAGTAACATGCGGCGCTTGCATATATTTATGGTCGGCTGACTCTGTCGGGAATCCCACTGTACGTTTGCTGTGCGCCAAGTCACGAGTCGCTCCGCTCAAAAAAATTAACTTGCCCCGGCTGTAACTGCAAGCCGCCTTGGTGCTAGCGCACTTGATTGCGACAGTAAGTGCAGCACCGAGCGTGAAAATCGACGAAAAATATTTTTGTTCTGACTCAACAATAACTTTGGGTTGGATCCTGTCATCACGTACTCGGTGGCCAACTTTCGTAGCTAACCGAACGAGCGACACTCAAAGGCTGACAACTGGCACACGTGTTGTCCGGGGATAATCGAGCTGATCTTATTTCTCGCGGAATCAATCGAGAGGATCTCTGCGACCAGGAACTTTAGTGGAAGGGCCCGAATTGGCTCTCTTAATCTATAGAAAACAAGACTGCGAAACGTGAACTGACCAGCGAAGAACTCGATAAGTTACCAGAAGCGCGAAAATGTAAAACGACTTTTCTTCTAACCGCGCAACCGGACTTTAAATTAATTGAGCGGTATTCATCATTACACCGTTTAATTAGAGCAACAACCTACTGCTTGCAATTCATAGAAAATGTTAAAAAAGCGAAAGAACTTCGGACATTAGGTTACGTCGAAGTTTTAGAAAGAGCTCATGCATTATCGAGACTTTTTAAGCTTGCTCAGGCTCAAGATTTTCCACGCGAAATTCGTGATATCCAAGAGTCGAAGCAACTTTCAAATAAAAGCAGATTGGTTAACGCTTCTTTATCATTTAAGCAGAAACATCCTATTATGTTATAACCAAGCAATTCACTAACTATTCTTATCATTTCTAACGAACATTTAAAATTAATGCATGGTGAATGCCAAGCGGTGATGGCTTCTCTGAAAAATCAGTACTGGCCTATTTCCTGTAAAAAAGACTATAAGAAATTTCCTTCGAAAATGCGTAACATGTTTCAGAGCTCGCCATTTAGGTACCGAATATATAATGGAAAATTTGCCAGAGGCACGTTTTACTTCGAAACTTGCATTTTATGCTTGCGGAGTTGAATACGGAGTTGACGACTAAAACTGTACATATTGAACTTGTTCAAGTCTTTAGCACAAACGTCATAATATTTATTTCGACAACGGTACCAATTTTGTCGGAACGCGCAACCGACTGAACGAATTAAGCATGCTACTACAGGGAAAGTGCTGTTAAATTTGCAAAAAGGCATGTATCTCGAGTGATAAGAGAAACGAAACTCACGTATGAGGAATTATACACGGTCTTAAGGCAAGTCGAGGCTTGTCTAAACTCGCGTCCCTTGATTCCAAATCCCAATGATCCTAATGATCTGAATCCTTTGACACCTGGACACTTCCTAATAGGAGACTTATGGACTGCGGTAACACATCCAGATTTGCAAAATGCTCGCGAAAATCGCCTTAATCGCTACAACCATCTGCAGAAAATCTTTCAGCATTTTTGGCAGCGTTGGCAGAATGAGTATGTCAATCAGCTCCAGCAGCGTAGCAAATGGTTTTAGTCAAAGACCAACCTTCTCATTCCAGGAGCCATGGTGATCGTTCGTGATGACAACCTGCTACCAATGAAATGGCGAATGGGTTGTATTACTGAAACACACCCAGGACGAGACAATGTAACCCGAGTAGTTACAATTCGCCTAGCTGATTCCACGATGAAACGTCCTGCTTCGAAAATATACGTCTTGCCAATCGATCAAGACGTCATTGCTCTTCTTGAGTAAAAATGTTTTTGCAAACAGTGGGTTACTGTTGTAACGCTACCTTTTCAAATAAAAGAAAAATTATATTGGATGATCCCTAAGTAGCGCATAGGGCACCCTAATTAAGTAAATCGAAATTCCAACGAGGATAATTATTTAAATAATTTATTTAACTATTAATTTAGACACATCCAAAACGGTAACCTAGATTTTTGGGCGCCAGTCCTTGCTTGGGACAAAGGCAAACACAATCAATCAAAGTAAGTGAGAAAACAAAAAAAAATATACGGAATCTATATTCCAAAAGGAAAAAGGGAACCTCACTGAACGCGACGCGTTTCAGGCTACATGATAAAGGAAAAAACTCACAAACTTGAATCAAAAGGGAAAACCTTAACCTTAATACGTGAAAATCCAAAAATAAAACAGAACGGGTGTCAAAAAGATAACTTACTCCCAATGTTAGAATTTATTATCACACAATTTATGAGAAAACATTGGGGTGGACAAAAATTTGCTAGTTCAGTCTAATTTCAAAATGGTAGAGGGGCTGGTTCATAATTACAATTCTCAAATTTCTCCTCGTAATTATAATAACAATTTATTTACTATTAAAAATATATACAAAAAGGCCAATATAGGGGGAAAAGAGAAAAAAATAAAATTATATAAAACATAGACAATTCCAATTTTTCTACAACAATAAATCGCAAGGAGAGTGACACATTACTAAAAAGAAAAATTAAGGGTGAGATCACTAAAAGTTAGTTCTAAAAATATCGGCGTCATAAGCGTCAGCGAAAATAGTAGACTAAAAAAAGGACAGAATACACATATCGCCTATGGACGATTACGTGACAAATAAGGATTTCTAATGGCTATTCACTTGATGACTTTCGCCTGACTAAAACAAAAAAAAAAGACGTTTCTCAATTTTCCATAGTAAGAAATACGAAGGTAACAAAAGAATAAACAGGTATGACATGAATGGATAAGCACTTAAATATTAAACCGTAAAATTAACAGAATAACCCCAAGATAACATCATGGTCACAGGGGGTTCTTAAAGTGGGACGATGGTCGTGGGGGCTAAAGCGCAGGCTTTGGACCCACTCTGTCGGCTTGCGGGTTCTACTCCCGCCTCGCACTCTGGAAGAGCCTCGGTGGCCCATGCGGTGAACACTAGCTTAGCAAGGGAGTTGTTCATCTCCCGAAAGTCGTGGGACCGGTACCTCTAGAGAAAAAGGTTCTCTAAGTACTTTAGGCTGTTGCTCTTGGTGGTTCGGAACCCACCTTAAACGGTAGGTCCCCCTCTCACCACCAAAAAGGGTGTGGAAGGTGTGTTAAGGAATAGGAAGAAGGTGAAAGAAAAAAATGTAAACCTTTGAGGGACACATTAGAAGCTTCCACAGGGGGTTCTTTGAATTATTTAAGCGGATAAAAAAGGATAGTTTTCAAAAAGAAAACATAGGGACGAGGATTTTAACAAATGCATAAAGATAATCACCAGAAGGTGGTAAATTCCGTATTCAAAAAAGTTCTTGAAATTATCAAGATAATTCAAGGTAATCGCAAAAGTTTCAGGTAACATGAGTCAATTCAGGGATTTTGAATTACGGAGTAATTCGAAAAGATCGCCAAAGGTCACAGAAAGGGGTGGCTTAATATTTTCTTTCGATCAGGGCGAGTTTTTCTGAAACAAATATATTTCAAAATGGCCATTTTAAAGGAATTCAAATTACAGAGTAATTTGAAAGTATCGCCAATGGTCACAGAATAAGGGTTGAAAATAAATCGCGAAAATTCAAAAAAAAAGAGATCATAAAGGGCGCTGGCAAAGTATTATTACGGGCATTAATAGACCCGTAATTCGCAAGATTTAACATCGCAAAGGGTAAATGATACACTGACTCTAATCATGATTAATTTTTCGGCATTTCGGCACTCCAGAGTATTTAAAAAAAAGAAATTAACACATCAACATATCCCTATTCAAAATTATATACAATATTCCTAACATCATTATATGAAACACCAAAGGAAAAACAATTAATTCAATGTAATTACAAATATATCCGTACAATAAGACAGATGATTCAGCCAAGGAGTGTAGGTGAATATCAGTTATAATAAAATAATAATTAACAGAAACTTGGCTAAATCATTAGAGGAAAACAATTCCTACCTTGATACACCGTCGACTTCGGGAGCGGCACACGTGCTGATAAGCCAAGTGTACAAAAACAAAAGAGAATTAATTTCTCCGCTTACCGGCATATATTCACAACGGTCGGAAAAGGATGGCCGAAGAGGTCCGTTCCTGATTCGCCCATCCTATCGCTCCTTTCTTCTCTTCCTAATCCTTATCAGCCGGGATGTGGCGGAGAGACAAGAGCTTTTCCATTTCACCTATCAGGGCCGGCTGTATCCTGGTTACGAGGTGGAGAACGAAGGGCCCTTTAATTTTTTGCTGCAGGCTCGATTAGGGCCCTACGATGCTCCGTATAAGAGAAAAAAAATACACACCCACTATTCTTCTCAGAGATTAGTCGTAACGGTCCAGTCCATCTTCACCAGGAACGTGTCTTGGGTCTCAGACGATAAGAAGATAATTTTTCCTACTATCCATATGGGTAGAACCAACCATCCTACCCCGGATATCAGAAGGATAAGCGATAACAAAAAAATAATCCTTTCTATCCTTTATGGCAGAGTTTTATATTCTGCCCCGGATGTCAGAAGGATAAGCAATAACAAAAAAATAATCCTTTCTATTCTTAATGGCAGAGTCTTATATTCTGCCCTGGATGTCAGAAGTGTAATAGATCATAAGAAATAATCCATTCTATCACTAATGACCGAATCTGATATCCGGTCCCGGATGTCAGAAGGATTAGCCATTTAATTTCCAGAAATTATGTGGGGACTATGGATGCGAAGATATGACGACAGCGATGGCGGAGGTGACGGTGATGGCGGTCCTCGTCATTCTCGTTCGAAACCGTGGAATTAAGAAATTGCATAACAAACATTTTTTTGAAAAAACAGCCTTAAATTCTTAAAATTAAAATTAAAAATACAAAAAACGAACAACGGAATGATAGGATAATACATAAAATAAAAGAGAATAAAATAAAATATGACAAAATGGAGGAGTGCCGAATCTCTTTACTCTTAGTGTAAACACGAGAATACGTTTATCAATGGAAATTTTAAATTTAATATTTTAAATTCGAATTTGTGAGTTGCAGAGAATCTGCAACGTCACACTGTAAAAAATTCAGAATTAATACCAGGTAGCCTCCTAATATTGAATGCTAAAAATAAGTAGAGCAGCAACACACTTTAATGCTAGGAAACTGTGAATCAAACATTGGGAAAATGATACAGTGATGACATGAACATCTACTTTCTGAAACTCCTAAATCAAAAAATGTAGTGATATAGAAATATTAAAAAATACCAAAAATTAATATAGTTTATATAAATCAAGGATCATATATAACTTTCTAGCTAACTAGTTTAATTCAGAGATCATAAATACCAGACCATAGAAACCTACCTTACCGATATTCTACAGCTGTAGGCGTTCGCGCTATATTTCTAGAATATTCTTAATGACGTCATCAAATTTCTACTGCGCAATTTCTGAAAAAGAATTTTTATTTCGTAAACAATTTACGGTTATTTTCAATGTCGCATTACATTTTGTGTTACAATATTATATAATACGATAACTGTAACAAAAGAATTTTATATTGATATAGTTAGGATGTCAAATAAACTATTAGCAATGAAGACTTGGTAAGTTTCCGTAATAATATTGAAATAACTATCTGAGATAAAGAACATATAATTTAAAAGTTCTTGCCAGCATTTATAAAATAAGTCAGCTACATAATTATTATATTTGACTGTAAGAAAGGTTGAAATCATATTTCACATAATAGAGTGGTCTGTTGAAAATATTCAATTTACTTACTTGAAACATTAAAATATAATGCAAGGACACTGTTAATCAAAGAAGGAAAACGACAGAGGGAAGTATTGACTATGTATATTAAAATCTGGTATTATATGTAACAGCTGAAAATCTTTTTTTTTTAGAACCAACATTTTTTTAATTGTAGTTAAATAAACCAATATAAAGGGGCTAGGTTATCAAGTTAACACAATAATGGATATGCAGTTGATTTAACTATTCCAACTTAGTAAAAAACGCAAATTTTTTTCCCTAAAAACGGGACCTGGGTTAAAAAAGATTATCATAGAGTGTGCCACCATCAGATACGCTGGTGTATAGTTTAACCCTTGTTCGTGCCTACTGGGTGTATATCTCCACTCTAGGTGCTGCATTTTACGCTGAGCTTGATAAATCACCATCCTTATATACTATCGACATTATTGAAGTCTTAAATCAACATTTAATAAGGAAAAAGTCTAATTTTTATAATAATAATCAAAAAATAGTAATAACAATAATAATAATGCTTATCGTGAAGCATTAATGATATCAAAGTCTGCTGTCGTATAACAGTGGCAAATAATTATTTTTTCTTAGAACCAACATTTTATTTTGGTTACATAAATCCAGTTACTTACTTTTGACTTTTGTATGTCAAATTAGTAAACGAAAACTTATTTTCAGTAACAAGAAGCCTTTAGTTAACAGATATTAGCATAGACTGCACCAGCATCATATTTGCTGCCTTTCTTATAGTTGTAACCACGTTTTCTCCTTCAATTATCTTAAATCAAAGTTAAATCAGCTCTTGAAATATATTTAAAAATTAGAAAAGAATAGAGGGGGAGGAGGAGGATGTTGAGAAGGGGGTGGAGGAGGAAGGGAAGAATATGATAATGATTTAGTTAAGGTAATTAGGTTCTGAAAATATTAGATAGAATGATAACATACACTAAATCTTTTGTTTTATAAACTGACTTTCTGAACTATGATGAATTCAGGTGAGCGGAATCAATAAATACAAATAAATTTTGAAAATTAAATTTATTTAACTTATTTCATTACAAAAAACGTGTAAATGATATATCGAATATTCAAACATATTGCTTACTTTGTACAGTGTTGGTTCCATACAGTGAATCTTGAATAAATAATTTCAAAAATGTTAATTTAGTTACATTTAACTAGTTGCTGAATAAGAAAAATTATTTTCAAATTATTTTCAATTATTTTAACATTTTAGCTTCTGTTTTTTCTTTTATTTTATATTTTGAGGAAAGGTCACTTTCAGCATTATATTCCTCCTCATCAGCATCATCATCCTGCTCATCATCATCATTATTACAATTCTTAACATCCTCATCTTCAGCATTATTTTTTATCACGGATGAAAAACTGTCATATTGGCCAAATTCTTCTGGCTCTACTTTATGCATCTTCATAAGCGGTTCCACTTCATCTTTAGACTTTAGAGTAATGCGCAATAGATTCTTCAGTAGAAAGAATTGTGGTTTCAAAACTTCCTGATTAGGCTGATTTATTTCCTCACCTTATGAATCAGCCTTGTCTTATCAATCAGCCTTCTCTTATCAATTTGGTCAAAGTTTCTTTCAGGCTGCTTATGATTCTTGGCTAAGCAAGAGTGTTTCTCATGTCTTTTTAAATTATTAAGGCTTGAATAAGTTCTGGAACAATTTGAACATGTGACAAGATGACTGACATGTTTAAATGGTCTAAAGATAAAGTGGAACCGCTTGTAAGGATGTAAAATGTAGAGTCAGAAGAATTTGGCTAATATGACAGTTCGTCAACCGTGATAAAGAATGATGCTGATGATAAGGAGGTTAAGGTTTATGATAATGATGATGATGAGGAGGATGATGATGCTCATGAGGAGGAATATGGTGCTGAAAGTGACCTTTCCTCAGAATATGAAATGCGAGAGATTGGTATCATTAAATATTTTTTTTTAGTTTAGCAACTAGTTAAATGTAATTAAATCAACTTTTTTGAAATTATTTATTCAAGATTCGCTGTCATCAATATTTTTTCAACATTGATGGAATGGAACCAAGACTGTACAAAGGAAGCAATAAGTTTCAATATTCGATATATAATTTATACGTTTTTTGTAATGAAATAAGTTAAATAAATATAATTTTTAAAATTTACGTTTATTTATTGATTACCCTCACCTGAATTCATTTTAGTTTAGGAAATCAGCTTATAAAACAGAAGATTTAGTATATGTTATCAACCTATCTAATATTTTCAGAACCTACTTACCTTAACTAAATCATTATTATATCCTCCTCTTCCTTCTCCACACCCTTCTCATCATCGTCGTCCGCCTCCTCCACCTCTACTCTTTTTCATTCTTTACATATATTTTATGAGCTGACTTAACTTTGATTTGGGATCATTCAAAGGGAAAACGTAGTTACAACTATAAGAAAAGCAGCATATATGATGGTGGCGCATTCTATGATAATATCTGTTTACTAAAGACTTCTTGTTAATAAAACTAAGTTTTTATTTACTAAGTTGACATACTTGAGTCAAAAGTATGTTTAAGATTCTGTTATTCAGAAATCCTGATCTGTTTAACTGGATTTATTGAATCAAAATAAAATGTTAGTTCTGAGAAAAAAATTATTATTTGCAACTGCCATATATGACAGCAGACTTTCATATCATTGATACTTCACGATAAGAATTATTGTTATCATTATTAAATTAGATTTCTTCCTTATCAAATGTTGATTTAAGACTTAAATGCAGTCGATAGTATATGAGGATGGTAATTTATCAAGCTCAGCGTAGAATGTAGTACCTAGAGTGAAGATATACAACCAGTGGGCTGTTACAAGTAACTACTGAACTGTAATATTATCGTATCCTCCTCCTTGCTCCTCCTCCTTCCTCCTCCTCCTTCCTTCTCCTCATCATCCTCTATTTACAAGTAGAAGCAAAATCAACTTATCTGATGGTGGTGCACTTTATGACAATCTTTGTTAATCCAGCTTTTCATTTTTAATGAAAGAAAGTAGCATTTTTTAGTAAACTGGAATAGTTAAATCAACTACATATCCATTATTCTGTTAACTAAAATCCTGTCGCCTTTAAATGGGCTTATTTATGCACAATTAAAAAAATTTGTTTCTCAGAAAAAATAAGATTTTCAGCTGTTATACATGAAAGCAGATTTTTAATATACGTAGTACATTATTATTTCAAGTAAGTAAATTAAATATTTTCAATAGATCTCTCTATTATGTGAAAGATGATCTCAACATTTCTTACAGTCAAATCTAATAATTATGTAGCTGAATTATTTTATAAATGCTAGCAAGAACTTTCAAATCATATGTTCTTCATCTTAGATTAATAATTTAATATTATTACAAAAAACTACTAGTTCTTAATTGCTAATAGTTTGTTTGATATTCTAGGTATATCAATATAAAATTCTAAATCTGTTACAGTAATCCACTGTATGTAAAAGGACCTCCTAAGGTGATGTGATTGACTTCCTAGTTCTAATCGACACAATTAGTATATAATATTGTAACGCTTAATTTAATGCGACATTGAAAATAACCTTGAAATTGTGTACGAAAAAAATTCTTTACAGAAATTACGCAGTAGAAATTTGATGACGTCATTAAGATTTTTACCTTGTTTAGAGTCGCTCAATCGCAAACCGTTCTGAAAATTGTAGAAAATCATTTTGAAATAAAACATTTTTCATATTTAGTTCTCTCTCTCTCACTCTCTGTTTCTCCCCAACCTATACAAACAGCATATGATTTACTGCATTCATCTATTAACTTGCAGACCCAGCTACGCGTTGCTGTGGCCTAGTTCTAATACGTTGAATTAATACTATACTAAACATGGAGTGATCTATTGGTTGTTCACCAAACCTACATAACGTAAAATGTTAAAGTATTGGTCAATAAACTAAATTACATCGCTATCTGTTAGACATTTATAGAACTCACAAATAATTATAACTCTTTGCCGTATAATAAACATTTAATTAGCA
>JAAAKG020210272.1:0-22646 GCA_010014905.2 Druon quercuslanigerum | reverse complement strand
CTAGCACTTCGCCATTCCCAGGGGTACCTTTGCGGCAAACCTGCAAATCGAGCAGTCGAACGATACAAAAAAGAAATAGGCATGGAATTTGGGTTACATAAATGCGCCAAGGTTTATTTGAAGCGAGGAAAACTTAATGGCATCTCTGAAGATCCTGAGCTCATCGATAGAAGCGCTATACGGCACATTTGCGCTGCAGAGACTTATACGTGTCGGCGAGGAACAAAGTATCTGCAACGAAAATGCTTGCCGTACCGGTAGTACTCATTCAGAGTGGTTCCAAGGATGATGAACGAACTCACATCCCCTGATATCGGGACACGAAACGCTATGCACATAAACAAAAGTATGCATCTTAAGTGTTCTGTTCCGCGACTCTACATCTCATGTCGTCAAGGTGGTCGCCAAATGTTGTATATAAAAAATAGATATATATATGTATATATATATATAATAGATAATATATAAGTTAAAATTTTCTTATAAGGAGAATCACAGGGTTTTGCCGGAATCGAGTGCTAACCTGAAAAATTACACCCGATCCCAGCGAAACCGTAGTAAAATTTCAGTTATAACCACGTCTCACGGCCGGGAGATAGGCGGTTACAGTCTGTGACGGAATCAATACGACGATCCGGAAAAAGTCGCGTGCACCCTGAGGACACGGAGCGACCCAGGGACGACCGCCTTCTGCATTTTCCCCGCAAGTGTTTTAGCGTACTGTTCAAAAGCAGGGATGCTTTTCAGGCTATTAACCAGTAAAAGCTTGGAACCTCCAAGAGCGCCAATGATAAGGCCGATTAATTTAACATAATATTCCCGGTACAATCGTCGCAACTCCCTTACAAGGTCTCTATAACTCTCTTTCCTTTCATTCTCCTTGGCTATGATGTTTTTGTCAGCTGGTACCGAAAATTCGTAACGAACATGGTTCGCTTCTCGAAGTCAAGGAGAACTATGTCAGGCCTCGAATGTGCAACAGAAAAAATTGCCGAGATTATAAAGTTCCAGTATATGCGGCACTTCTCATTCTGCACAATTGGCTCTTTTTCCCTAGTAGCGTTTAGCGGAGAGATATTAAGGTTAATGCCATAAGAGTGACAGAGATGGTAATAAAGCACACTTAGTGCCGCGTTGTGCCTTTGGATGTAGGTCGTTCCCGCATGAGTTGGACAACTAGACAGTATGTGTCCTAGATGGTCGGGAAGTGCATGGCACACCCTGCAGCTATCATCGGGAATTTCTTGCCTCAAAATGTGGCGACGGTATGTTAAGGTGGAAATGACACCATTTTGACATGCCAAAATGAAACCCTCCGTGCCCGACTTCAATCCGCATGATTTAAGGAAAGCATTAGTTGTCTCACACGACATTGACTGATCTTCCACATTTCTGTGGAAGATCCTGTGCATCCTCTTATCGCGGAGCTGTTCCCGGAAGTTTTTCTCCTGTGTTTTCTGCAACCAGGCTTTCAGCAGTGAGTACTGCAGATATATAAGATTTGATGCATTCTGCTCACTCCTGACACAGAAGTTAAGTCCGAGTGTTTCAGCAGCCTCCTCCGCTTTAGGTTAAATTGAGAATTCAAACATTCTGTGGGAAATTCGTCTTTTTGGATTAAACATGCAGCTTTTGGTAAAAAACTTTTATTTCATCCTTGAAAATTAATCACTGTTGGTTTAAAATTAACTCTTTTATTAAAAATTCAAGTTTTCGGGTTCAAACTATATTTGTCTTTTTCTACAATTCGCCTATCTCAATAAAATGTTTCAATCAGAAGAAATTTTAAATAGAGAATATAGGACATTTCAAACTTACTGTCGAATTGTTGCGGCAATCTTTTCTTAAAGTATTGCTACGAACTAGTAATGGAATGGTATAACTTCATTCGTAAAATAATAAGCTGGAGATTGCACTCATACAATTTTAATCAATGCTGAATATATGAAAATATGCTTGGTCAAAGTTGCCCTACCCTCAAAGACTAATTTCTGGGCTTGCAATGATTCTTAGTCAAGTGAAAAATAACATAACATTTTTTTGAAATGAACATTTTTACCGTTATACGGCGCCAAGCGCTCAAAATCAGAGCGTAAGATAAATCCGTATAGCATTAAAAGCAAAACGTCGACAAAACCAGTATCACGCATTAAAATTTGGTAAATATTACGTCCGTCTCATACAGCACGCTTCTCGCAACGGCCGCGCGCTAAACGCTCAATATTTTTAATGAACATCGACACTCTTTCCGGGCAGCAACGGTGCTTGAATAAGGTTAGTATCGACAATGCCAATCATATATATTTTTCGAATTACCTGCACCACCCATTGTTACAGGCAACCAACGTGATAAAAGAAGCTCAAGATCAAGTGCGGACATTGCGAGAAGTGGACGGTATATACGTCTGGCACAAACGCATTTGTTGCCACTTAAAGCAGTGATTCTATCAGTTGTGATAAAACGTTGCGCGCTTTGCGCTCTACTGTTGCGAGAAGAGGACGATATATATGATAAAGACAATCGCATATGATTATAACCTTATTTCAAAACCAATGCTGCCCAGAAATAATGAGTGTCATAGTTGATTCTTAATATTGAGCGCTTAGCGTTCGACCGTTGCGAGAAGAAGTCGATATATATGATTAAGACAATTGCACATGATTAAGAACTTATTTTAGAACCGTTTCTTCCCTGAAATAGTGAGTGTTGCAGTTAATACGGATATATCTTATGCTCTGATTTTAAGCGTTAGGCGCCGCATTGCGTTAAAAATGTCCATTTCTATTGCATTTTTTTAGGGATACTTCATTGGGCCCTAATAACCTACAAAATGACCAAGTTATAACCAATCTTTATTATATAAGTGACTCCTGAATGTATACATCATTTAAATCAGAATTTCAAAAAACAGAAAATTTGTTGAACGTCAGAGAACAACGTAAAAAGTATGTCCAATACTGGACCAATAACTTTTATATTCTATCATAAATTATAAAAGTAAAAATGTTCTATTATTTTTGAAGTTCTTTTGAATTTGTTACCACTTTTTGCTATTATCCTGTCAAGTTATACATTTAGTATAAAATAATAAAAAATACTCTTCAAAATCTGTAAAAGACGTGCTACAAAATTCGCCATTTTTTGTATTTTAAAACTTTCCGCATAACTTGTAAAGCATTGTATATTTGAAAGTTCCTACACAAACAGAAAAAATAATGTTTTTGCACAATTTTAATACGCTTAGGAATAAAATTCATAACTTGTTTAGCGATTTTATTTCAATAACTTAACGTGAGTTGCGCAATCGCCTTTCCATTACTGAGACGGTCACTTTCGTCGGGTTTTTAATTAAATGTCGCAGTACTGTGTTAGTCACATATTAAAAATATTGTTTATACAATACACGATTGCCGTTCAATTGATTATTTATTCTAAAAAAGTAGTTTAAAGTAGTTTATTGAAACCTACAATTCTAACTTCAAATTTGGCCAATTGCTGAAGTAAGTAATTTAATAGTAACTCATAAATTTGATTTTAGAATAAAAATTAGTAAATATGCAGTGAAATGTAATATTATAGATTAATTTGAAATTTTCTAAATAATAATAAGATTAATATTATCGATTTACTTTTTTAAGTATATTAGGTAAATTGTATGTATGTACGTATATTTAATCTCTCCCTTCTACGGGTTTGAGGGCCTCCGCTCCCTGTACATATATTTACAAATCCTTACAGTCAAATATTTCGGCTTACGTAATATAAATAATAATAATATTAACTTTACGAATGAGCGATCTTCCAGAGCTTCCGTTTCCTCTTACGATAAAAAATTCATTTCCCACGATATTGAAATCAATTTCGCTTTTTACCTTCCTTTTTCAGTATTACCAGTTTGACTCTGCCCTTCTCCCTTGCTTTTTCTCACTTCTTCCAATTTCTTTATCCACATTACGCCCTGCCCATTACCATCCAAAATCCACCTCACACACTCATCCACACTCAACTGTCCATCTTCCTCTCCTGTACATCTCTCTAATACTTATGCCCATGACTCCAATTTCGTATCCATATACTCTACAAAGATTCTCCTCTTCATCCATCCAATATCTGCATGCTCTCACTCCTTCTCCCATTCTAAGCCGTACAAATCTACTCAATTTTTCTTCCTTTTTTATTTTTTGCAGATATTCTGGTTCCGTGAACCCTTTTACCATCATATACCATCTATTATACCTAGAATTAATAATCTTTGTCCATCTCTCTTCTCCTCGTTTTACTAATAGCTCTAACTTTATGTCCTGCTATTCCATAACCCCTTCTCGTATATTACAAACACTTCTCATTTTTCTCCTTTCTTCCTTCCATTTTGAATTTCCCAAATTGCCTCTCTCCTCATTCTTCCGAATTGCGCCCAAACATGCTTCTGTTATTCTGCTTCCCTCTCCCCTTTTTATCTTCTCTTGAAACCTCCAGGCTCTCTTCATTTGTCTAGTAACCATTTTTTCCCTCCCTAATGCTTCCCTTAACATGTATCCTGGGCAACTCCAGCTAGCCCCCATTACCCATATCAAAAATCGCTCATGCATGCTCTTAACTTTCCTATGTTTCTTGCATCCCCAGATCTCCACTCCATAACACAACACCGCCTAGACCAACGCATCAAACAACCAGACCCTCATTCTCCAACCGTCCTTGAACCTTCTCTAGCCTATACCCCATACTTAGCCCATCCCTTTACTCGCATATTCAATTCTTTTTCTCAACTGCAGCTCGTTTCCCCCTTCTGCCTCAAACAAAAAACCTAGGTAACAGAACTCCTTCATAATACATACTTTTTGTCCGTTCATATTCCAAACGTAATTTATTTTCCTCTTTTTATTTCTGAAGCATATCACCTTTGTCTTATCTACGTTCACCGTCAAATTTTTTGCTTCCACGTACTCTTCGAAGATTCTCATCATTAGGTTCAACCCCTTCTCATCATCTGCTAACAGAACTACATCGTCCGCATATGCTAGAGAGTATAGTTTGCTATTTACCAAAGCCTTTCCTGCCTTCCCTTTCTCCTTAAGCTTCTCCTCTAAGTCATCTAGCAGCGTATTAAATAGTAACGGACTCAACGGGCACCCTTGCCTTAGACCTCTTGCTGCTTAGAAAACCTGCCCTCTTTTCTTTCCTATCTTCATCCTAATCCTGGTTTCACTAAAAATTTCTTTTATCCTCTCCACTAACTTTTCCTCTACACCCCTCTCTTTCATTGCCTGCCATAGCACTTTTCTGGTTACTGAGTCAAACGCTGCTTTGAAATCTACAAACAAAGCGACTAGTTTCCTTTTCTTTCTCCCTAAATTGCTGCTAACTAAGTAGTGAAGTACGTATATATTGTCTACAGTTCCCATCCCTTTTTTCAATCGCGTCAGATTGTGTGGGATAATTTACTTTTGTTCTACCTGAATCTCCAATATTTTTTTAAGATTTCTGAATATATTTTATAGCCGACGAGCATGCGAGTGATTCCTCTGTATTCCTCTACCTTCTTTCCTTTCCCTTTCTTGACAAGCGATACCACCAGAAATCTCATCCTCTCTTCCGGCCTACCATCTCATTTCCAGACCTTGTTGCAGATCTTCCACATCCCATCCCTAACTCTTTCTCCTCCATACTTAATCGCTTCGTTCTCCATCCCATCTTCTCCTGTCGCCTAGTTTCTTTTTAGCCTATCTATTACCTCATCCACTTCTTCTCTTGTTATTTTATTCCCTTCCACCACTTCTCCTTGGACTATCCTTCTCTCTTCCCCTTTTGTCTCATTTTGCTCTCCCCTAATAGACCCTTTAAATAACCCGTCCATTCCTCCATTTCTATTTCTTCATTTACATGCGGTCTTTCCCCTCTATCCCTACTTATCACATCCCAAACCCTACTTTCTTCGATCGCTTTTTCTACTTCTGCCTTATATTCATCCTTCCCTCTTTGTCTTTTACTTTCCAGCATCTTCTCATGTTCTCTTTTTCTCCTGTTATACTTCTCCTTTTCCAATTCCCCTTTTCTTCATTTTCTTACATACTCTTTCATCTTCTCTATACTCTCCCAGCATTCCTTGTCCCACCAGCCTCTCTTTACCCCTACTTTTTCTTCTTTAATACCCAGCTCATCCTTTACCTTCTCAATCGACCCCTTCAACCTTTCAATTAACTCTTTTAATTTATCTACCTCCCAGATTCTCATTTTCTTGTTCCTTTCTCCCCCTTTTTCCTTTCTCCCGTTTCCCCGGCTATGACCGAGAAGTGCTCGGACCCTAACTCATTCCCCACCTCCATACTCCCTATCATATGCCGCATTTTTTCGTCAGCCAAGCTGTAGTCTATTACTGTTGTCCCCTTTCCTATGAATGTGATCTCCCCTTCCTCATTTCCTTTCATGTTGCCATTGCATATAAACCATCCAGTTTCTCCTATCATGTCTAGTAACTTCCTCCCATCCCAGTCCATCTCCTTATGTTTGGAGTTCCTTATATATGCCTCTTTTTCTCCATCCATCTCTTTATAATAATCCTTATAATAATCCTTATAATAATCCTTCTTACCATTGTTACATCCTGTTCCTCACTATCCCCATCTTTTCAACCTAACTGTGTTTGAAAATTATTCTGTTTAGGTTGAGGCTTCAAAAACTTGATTAAAAATTCGTTGTTTCATTTTAATTAGTACGACTGCCATCAATTTGCAATTCAAATATTTTTTTGTCGAAATATCAACTATTATATTTTTTGATCAGAATTCACCTTCTTTGGTTAACTTAAGACTTCAAATTTTCTAACAAATTTTTCAATTTTAAAATAAAAGACAAATGTTCTACCCAAAAGGGTTAATTCTTATCACAGAACATGATTGATAAATAATTAAAATACATAAATTAAAAACAATTGAATTAATTAAGCAAACATGGTTTATTAACCAAATAAAATTTTGTATGAAAAAAGGAACATATTTCAGCCAAATGATGAAATTTATAATTAAAATGATAAATTTTCGAACTAAAAAGACGAATTTTCAATAAAATAGTTTAAATATTAAACTTCAAAAATTGTATATAGAGTAGAACAGGGATGTCTACGGAGGAGTTCTGGGAGCTAAGATCTGTTAACTCGTCAAACCCCACTCTTACCGGCTTTACTAGGAAGGAGCTAGAGGAGGTGGGAGCATGGATATGACAACGGCCACTCTCGGCTGCTTGGTAACTGCCGCTGAGCGGATACGAGAGCGTCTGATTGGACCAAGCACGACATGCAGCGCCAAAAATCATATATAACAGTTGAAATGACAATTGACAATTAAATGTATCATTATAATTTTTCTTTATCTGTTTTAATCACTATACTATTACAAAATTAAATATCCAACAATTTCATACGCAATATACTTTCATAGAATTTTCATTACTTGAGCTGTCAGAATTTACTTCCGTAATGCAAATGTATAAACTTACGCGCTAATACTGATTATTAGCAGTGTGGACGTCGTTCCGTGCAAGACCGAGAGAATGGGATGATGGGGTAAGCTCAGAGAAGCGCTCGTAGAAGGGGAATAAATGCGGAGAAAAAGCGAGGCAGGGGAAGGACTGCAAGTGACCCGTGGCCATCCCTGCGGTAGAAACTTGATCTCACGTTCTTGCTTATAACGAAATACCACATGCAACGAAAAATTGATCCGCTTTCTTCATCTTAAAATAGAAAGAGCAAAAATTCTTTTATAATGAATTCCTGCTTATGACGAACGACTTTCGCAATCACTTGAAATTCGTTATATCGAGGATCTACTGTATTCCTAATTAAAGAAATGAATGTTTAGCACCAACTTTAATATAGTTTATATTTCAGAAACACATATTTTTAATATAACTAAAAAATAGTCAAATTCGACTGTAAGGAAGAATCTTTCAAATAAACGTAAATGTTTTCAAGAAACTGAAAAACTTTTTAACCTACAGATTAATTTTAAAAGGAAACTTGAAATTTAATACCCAAATTACAATTATTTGGTTTATAAGTCATTTCGTTAGTTAAAGATCTGACTACTTCGTCAAAAAATATTTCATTTTATTTAAAAATTAATTTTTTTAGTTTCAACTCACCTTTTCCATTTTTGTTGAAAGTTGATCGTGTTTCTTGCAAAATTAAACTAATTTATTTTGAAACCTGATGTATTGTTATGTAAATCTGTCTTTTTTCTATAGAAAATGAATCTTCTTGATTGAAAATACAACAAAATGCAAAATTCGTTTTTTTCGGATGAAAATTAATTCATGAAGTGCAAATTGACCTATTTTGTTTTGGGTAGAAAATCGATTGCTGTAGTTTAAAATTCAACTGTCGGGATGAAAATAAACTTTTTTTGGTCATTTATATTTTTTGCTAGAACTTAAACTAATTTGGTAAAAATTTGATTCATTATTTAAAAATGAAAGTATTTCGTAGAAAATTACTTTTGTTTAATTTTTTTATGACGGACATCTGATTATTTCATGTCATTACAAAGTTACTGGTAATTTGGAAATAAATATAAAAAAAACAATTTTAGAAATCAAAAAATAGTTTCAAGAATTAATAATTAAAAAACACGAATAGATAAAATGTCTTAATTTTTCACTGAAAACCCAATAGCAATAATTCCCAATGATATGCTTATGGGCAATATTCTTATGGACAATATAATATGGGAATTAGAATACAAATAAAAGATTATGTTTAGTAGTGTTCTTCATTGTGGCAGCCATGACAGGTCCGCCATTTTTTAAAAACATTTTAAGGCCAATAACGCTAATTTATCTTGAAATTGAAGTTTGAGGCCTTAAATTTTTTTTTAAAAATGGCGGACCTTTCATGGCTGCCACAAGGAAGAACACTACTAAACATATTCTTTTATTTGTATTCTAATTCTTGTAAGAACATACGATTTAATCTTACAACCCACCTTATTTGTGTATTTGAGGTTGCTGATTACGAATCTACTATTAGTTTTTCGAAATTCTACGATAGCGGATCCAATATGGCGGCTGAAAAGTGAAAAAATCATTTTACGTCAACACCACGAGGTTGGTATGAATATAGGGTTTTTTGGGGTCACTTATTACGAATCTATTACTGGTTTTTCAAAATTTCAAGATGACGGACCCAATATGGCAGTTGAAAAGTGCGGAAATCATTTTATATCAAAAGTGCGAGTTGGGTATCAATATAAGAGTTTTGGAGTTGCTGATTAGGAATATGCTACTAGTTTTTTGCAATTCCAAGATGAGTGATCTTAGATAGCGAATATACCTACGATTCGTATAAGAATTCAAAAGTATTTACGTTTGTATACACGAGACCAAGTTTAATCCGCCCAACGAAAGGACGAATCCTGTATAATTTGTTTATATAAATAGTTTGAACTATTGTTAAGTGAATTATTTGAAATCAACTACGGCATTCTATAAGCAGGTAGTGAAAAGTGAACATTGTAAAAATATAAAGTGTGACCTACTTGTGTTATTATTTTTACTTTTTTGACGTTGATATTGCTTTTTTTTTAGTTGTATAAAAAATAATACAGTATTAATAACCAAGTCATACTTTCGATACAAAACGATTTTCAATCTTTTCAGCCACCATCTTGAATTTGCCATTTTAGACCTACCGTCTTGGAATTTTAAATAACTAATCGATTCGCAATCAGCGACCTCAAAACTCCTTATATTGATACCCAACTCGTACTTTCGATATAAAACGATTTTCGCACTTTGAAGCTGCCATATTGGATCCGCCATCTTGAAATTTCTAAAAACTAATAATATATTCGTAATAAGTGACCCCAAAAAACCCTATATTCATACCAAACTTGTACTGTTGATGTAAAATGATTTTTCAATTTTCAGGCGCCATATTGGATCCACCATCTTGGAATTTCGAAAAACTAATAGTAGATTCGTAATCAGCATGATACACCTACACCTGAAATAACTAATTTACTCAACTAAAACCTCTCCCTGAAGCCTCTCTTTCGCTTTCATTCAGAACTAAGAGAGGGGGAAACGCTTTCCAATTAATTACAAGCCGACCCATTATACGCTGTGCATCTAGTGTATGAATGTGTACATGTATGTGCATGCATGTAGGAAACGTGGTCTAAAGCACCCGTCCCATATGGGCAAAACACGTTGGCGTAAAGCAGAAAATCTTGGGAGTGAAAAAGACGGACACATCTCTTTGTCTCTTTCACTCTCATGAGTTTCAGCGGACGAACACACATTTGCGCAGCGCACCAGACATGAAGCACAAAGTTCATGAACAATTACAGGCCTCCACTTCAATCGCTGTGATTCTCACACAGCATGGAGCAGAAGGCTTTGAGAAGATCAGTACGTGAACTTTCATGCAGAGCTAAAATCTGAATATGGAATCCTAGTTTACAAAATGTTTATTCGATCAATCATAACCTACGCCTGTACACTTTGGGGTGGTGCGTCAAAAAGTAACATCAATCACATCCAGATTACACAAAACAAATTCCTCAGACACATCACAAAATCCCTTAGATATACCAAGAACTCTGTCCTTCACAGATAATTTCAATTACCTTATATTTCACAGTATATCAAAGAAACCGCCACTAAATTCTATGAATTAGCATCATTATCACCTTTTAAACATATCTCCTCCATCGGTAACTACAATTTTGATCCACTTCGCCAGTACGCGATGCCAAAAGACTTCATCATGAAATTATTCTAACAACGACTATCATTCTTCAACCCCTGTACCCCTTCCCACTCTTCTTCTTTACTTTTCTTTCATCAAATAAATTATCAGATTTTGTGGTTTTTCCCGTATACGGGCTTTTTTCCAGATATAATAAACGTCACTCTTAATTTAAGTTATGTCAAATTTCTCTAAGATTGTGTAACAATGCCCAAACGGGTAACGCACAACTTCTTCCAGTCCGATCATTCTTCGGCGAGATCGTTATCCGCTAGTGCGCGACTATCGCGGCAAGGCCGCGCCAGCTGCCTACTCCCGTGCATTGGATCTCACGAGAGGGGCCGATGGTTTTGGCCGCCTCATCCCCACCCCCTTTTTTCATGCAGAGCCTGCAGCCGTCTTGTGTAATCTGCAGACACTTGCAGCAAACGATTTTCGATTTTCCAACCTCAAATTTCTTCCACGTGGCGTCGTTCATTTTGAAAGTGTCGCGCATCCAATCGTCTGTTTTGAGTGTTTTTTAGTTTTAAAAGCGAAAGCAGTACTTACACGTATATAAAAGGAGAATATTCGTAAAATCTTAAACATATCTTTTATAATATTCATTATAGAGAGGATAAAGAATATTATAAAAGGTATGTATAAGAGTTTACGAACACTCTTCTTTTACATTAGGCTAAAGAGAGACCTTGTGAGGGAGTTGCAACGATTGTACCCGGAATATTCTGTTAAATTAATTGTCCTTATCATCGGCGCTCTTGGAGGTGAAACATGGTAATGACTGAAATTTTACCGCGATTTCGCTGGGATCAGGTGCAATTTTTTAGATTAGTACCCAGTCCCGGCGAAATCCTGTAGTTGTCCTTATGACAAACTTAGGAACTTTTGTTCCATAATTGGTTTGTTTTGACACTTGCCAAACTATACTAACGTAATTTTCTTACAGTTAGTGAACTCAATTAAAGGTGGATGGTGACACATACTCAATTTTTAAAAATTAACTAATGTTTTTGAGAGCTCAAACATTTTTGCGGATGTCAAACACCCACCGTGCATTTTAGGGGTTTAAAGTTCAATGAAACACCATTACATGAACGTGAAATAATTTTTTCAATAATCCTAAGCTAATGCGTACAAATTATTTTACAATTAGGTATAATAATTTAAACATTTTTTAAACTTAAATGCTTCAAATTTCCAGGTTAATACTTAAACCCAATATCGCCAAATAAACTTAAAACAATGCACTTAGATAAACTCAAAACAATATTTTTCATATTTAAATACAGACAAATAAGTTATTTAACACAAAATCACTTATTTTATCAATATTTGATTAACTGTTTACGAAAAACACGTAATTCACACATCGCAGTTTAATGTTCAGAAAGTTGGTCGACGCTACCTGACGCTAGCCCTCTAACGTCCCGTGCATAGAAGGCAACTATGCGGATCCGCGTTCGTTGAAGCGTGTTCTCTTATGCGTTTTGCCTTGTGCTTATTTGTTGTACCAAAATGTGTGCGCCCCGGTTACGCTACGTCATATATTCTATGATATGCGTAAACTTATGCCAGTTGTCAACAGGCAAACGAATGCAAATTATGATGTGGACATAATGAAAATGCATCAAGTTAAATTTATGTCAAAGCATAATAAGAATGAAATATAGGGCTAATAATATATTAGGAATTAAAATTATAATGCCGACATAATAAAAATTCAACGTGTCAAAATTATTTTAAAATATAATAAAAACTCATATTTCGAAGTAAAAATAAACCAATAAAAAAATTCATTTCTATTACATTATTAAATATGACACTAAATTTTCTTGAGACATTAATAAAATAAAACGGCTTGCCATAGGACCTACTCCGCTATAAGAGAAGTTACCGTAACATTTTCTTCTACTCTGCGGCAGTCCAGTGTTGGTGATCCTTCGGAAATTCCATTAATGGCAGTGTCATGCCGTAATAAAATACTGTCGGGAATCGTCAGAAAATGAGTCAGGAATTCTGACCACTTTTGTTACGTTTCTCGATGTAAATCGCCATGAAAATTCAGAATTCATGACAAAATGTTCAGAAATCGTCAGAGTTAGGGTTCGAAGGATAATCACTTTATTAGGGGTCCAATAACATAGAATACCATAAAAACTAACCCCTCCTATATTTCCCAGGTTATTTATATTATTTATATTCATTTATGCATATTCTCACCTTAATTATATTTAACTGTTAATATTTATATACTAAATGACTGAAACCCGCAGATTTTGAATGTTTATCTTTATAAAACTGTGTATTTGAGGTCCTAGCCCACGAGCTACCTCATAGGATGTGAATTAGCATGTCTTCAGAAATAGTCAGACTCGTCAGGACTGGTCAGGATGTTTAGAAATCGTAAGAACTTCTATTTGTGACGATTCTTGACTTTTTTTTAGAATGGTGGTTTGGGGCTGCTTCTTTTATAGCGGAGTATTTTCCTTGATTCAAATTAAAGGCATTACGAACGGTCAGGTTTATCGGGATATCTTGGATAGCTACATGGTTCCATTAGGGAACAAGGAAATGCTTTGTGGATGGATATTACATCAAGACAATGACCCTCAACATACTTCTGGGCCTAGTCAAAGTTCAGACTAAAGCCTGTTAAACATCTTTGGGAGGAACAAGACTGACGTATTCGAACCAAAAACTAGTCTAACAATCGTGAATTATTTGTTGCATTGCAAAAATAGTGGCCAGTCATACATAAAACCTGTCTCGGAAAGCTGATTGCATCCATGCCAAAGAGATGTGCTGCAGTGATCAAATCCAAGGGATGTGGAACAAAATACTGATTTCTCAGCCTTTTCCTCTTACATTTTTGTACGATTATTATATGAAAATTCTACTATAGGGCATATAATCTTTATGACTATAAAATGTGACCTGGTAGTAATAAATATTTGCAATTTTATACCATTATACGTAAATTTATTCTCTTGTATACAATGTACTCATGTTTTGCGTGATTTCTATCGAAACGTATGAATTACGTGCCTACAGAATACTTTTGAGCGCTGCTGTATTCCGATTTATCAATCTCTTTCTTTACCTGTCGTAAACGAGGACCCTCGTATTTTTCTATACTTCATCCTATCTTTTTAATACAAATTTGAATCTTTGTCTATCTGTTTTTCTATCTTTCGCGATTGAGTAGTCTTATCATTTTCTATCTCAAAATTCAAAAATCCATCGAAGAATTACGAAATTAAAAAAAAAAGTTAATTTGATATTCATCACGTATCAGAAAACAACGTAACGTCCATGCTTATATATCTATGCACTTAATATTTATTTCAATGCCTTAGTCGACAACTGTGTCGAACTTGGAAAAACGATTTGCCAGGCATCTACTTATAGACCCGAAGATTGGTATCAAGTTTTGGTAATTTTTATCATTTGCCATCTAGCTGTAAAACCTTCAGGTTGAAGTGGATAAATAAAGGATAGGATGAGATAGGAAGAGAAGAATGAGAAAGATAGACGTGAGTTCAGATTCACATAGAAAAAGATAGACGTTGATAGATATTGCATAGGATGATATAGAAGCAGGAATTGAAAAAGATAGACATGAAATTAGATAAACAAAGACCTAGAAAAAGATAGAAATTGATGCACGTACGATAAGATGGGACAAAGAAGAGGAGACTGAAAAAGAAATATGGGAATTTAGGTTGACAGAGGGATAGGAAAAGATGGAGTGGATAGGTAGATTGCCTAGAAAAGCGAAAATTCCATGCACCCATTACAAAAATTGTTTTGTACTTGTCACACTACTAATCAACAACATACCTTATTCTTAATTCGTCGTTCCAATCTAGGATCCTTCTTATCTTTATCTTTTTCATCTTTCTCGTGCTTATGCAAATTACTATGGCCTGCCCCATCTAAAGATTTGTGTCTTCTCAGACAAGTGCGATCTCCTCCTCCACCTTCTCCTCCACTTCCAAGAGAGCTTCTTCTTTTTACTACCTTCACCTGTTTCTGTAATTTTTTTGTTTCGCAGTAATCAAATTCCTTGTTCAGATGTTCATTGGATTTAGATGTTGCTTCACATGTTAAACTGTTCTTTTTTGGCAACTCGGATATTTTCTCAAATTCTAGAAATTAACATAACAATGCAAAATTATTTTACTTCGAAAAGCCTTTAGAATTCGAATAAAAGTTATAAACTCTGAAGTGTCGTGGGCCCTGTCCAGTAAGAAGTATTGCATTAAAATGCATTAAAAATTTTGAATCCCGAAAATGCCTTTTCTTTCCTTCCTTTTTTAATCCTCATTAGGCGGCGAAAATAATATGATTCCAATTCCGTTAAAAGACGATCAGAACTGCCAAACGTAACCTCCAATAAATATACATCTTTTGATCGTCAAATATTCGCTTTGTTCAAATATTAGCAATACAAAAATCATAAATTCATGATAAAAATTTCAAAAAAATATTTTTCACAGTAGCCATCTGGTTGAAAAATAATCGATGTATGCGATATGTGCTAAATTAAAAGGGATTAAAACTTTTCTATTTCTTGGTTTCATCCAAAATTATTCAGAAGAATATTTTCGTTACTGGGTACAGAAAGGGTTTTATTTTATGGGATAATTTCTACTGCTGTGGAGATTCAAAACGGGAGCACAAAAAGGGTTTCCAAAAGTATTCAATATTTGTATCGTTACCGTTGGATGCATGAAGTTTCCCAATACTTTTTAATGCAATCTTTCTTACCGGGTGTGCACAAATGTAAGTAAAATAATAAATTCTAATTTGAATAGATTAAAACGTATCGCGTCTTAACTAATTATTATAATAATTAATTGTTTTTCTTGCAGTAGTATTTAAAATTATTGATTATCTACTGTAGGATCATAATATACTGTAAGGTGATCTCCCCTACATATGAAGCTTAAAAATTTCACGTCTCGAGCAAAAAGGCTAGGGTAGTTTGGTAATGGGATAGGTAAGAAGGGTTAAAGGGCTGATTAAGTCAGGATGGTAAAGCCAGACAATTATTTAATGCGGGATCTTTGTCACTTGTCAATCCTACAGGGACTGTGTGATATGTAAATTCAAAAAGATAAAAATTTATACCATATATATATGCATATATTTATTTTTTTAGTAGAATAAAAAATAGGAAATAAGGTTACAGCAAATTAAATATAAACAATTACGTTAACTTTCAGTCTCGAAAGGACAAGAGCAGATTTGTAGTGTCGATGATATCCCCGATAAGTTGTAGAATAGCGTCGGATCTCTACCGGCAGTTTTTAGTTGATTTACATGAAATATTCCGAAATCAACTTTTACGACGACAGAAAGCCCAAGGGACTTACTTTATACTTATGCGGGACTGCCATAAACTAAAAGACAACCACCATAGGTAAGTCTGGAGCTTATATAGAAATAAAAATGTTTAAAAGTGGCGTACAAGAATTTGGATTGATTTTCTCCCAAGAATCAGCCGTAATGAAGTATTACATCATCGAGGGCAGTTATAGTACAGCTTTCCTTATCTGCTACTCACTCGCCATCTTGCCGGGGTATCGCTATCTCGCTGCGGCCGTACCTTAGCTGTGCCGGTGGAGTCTTACTGTTTTCGGATTCTGTTACACGCACTTATATTTGTTTATGTTTTAATTTGGTTTTGGACGGAATTTCGACAGATCAAAATTTAAAAAAAAACAAAGTGGCCTTGTGTCTCCTCCCGTCCTTAAAATTTGCATCGTCCACGATGATTGGTTGCGAATGGTCTTGTAGATGGTTGACGGTTACTTCAGACTGCTTGCATGTTGGTGTTAAAAGCTGTAGGTGTTCATCTAAGTTTAATAGTTGTCTTCCGATTTCTTCTTTACAGTTCCTGATCCGCATAATTGAAATATGGGGTTAATACATTAATTATATTACTAGACGAGTATGGTAATTGTAGTAATTTGTAGGTTATGTTACTGGAATGATGAGAATTATTATCGAGTGACCAAAATTTATGACTTTGCTCAACTTACCTATTGAATTTCTTTTAACTGCAATTTTAGTTTATTGATTATTGATGAAAATTGCTTAACTATCACTTACACCTTTTCTTATTAAAATAATTGTTCTTTTCTTTTAGTATTTGTAGAGTTGTGGGGGTAGGGGAAATATTTCGCTAGTTGACAGTACTGCTTTGTAACTATTTGTGTCAAGGTTTGCTTGTGCCGAAAAAGAGAAATTCCTTACCTATGCAATTTTGACATTCCAAAACAGATTCACAACTCGATTTGAGTTAATTCGTCAAGATATTCATGGCAAACATCTACTATCTCTTTGAGATATTCAGCGTAAAAATATCTTTCTGTTAAACTGAAACACATTCAGATGCTACAATCGTCCAAGCGCATGCGCATTATGGCGGTAGTGAGAACGTGTGCGGTGAAAGGTGGTGAGAAGATTGTACGGAGTTCGTGTAAAAGGTGTGAGTGGAGTGTGAGGGTGGAGGCCTAGGAGGAGAGCTGTGTAGGGAGGGGTGAATTGGGGAGTTAAAAATTAATTTTCAGAGAAGTTATGGGGTAGGATTTGGCTAAATAGGGAAAGTGCGGTTAGGTTGGCAAGTGATCGGGGGAATTTGTGGTCAGGAGTTTTGGCCTTTAGGGGGGCCACGGGCCGTCCTCGTAGTGATAGGGGATGTTAGGAGAGAGAAAAGGGTGTCTCCATGGGATGTGAGGGGTGGAATAAAGCAACTAAAGGATCAATTTGGGGCGGTAAGTGGCATAGGCTTGAAAGGCATCTACCAGTTGCAGAAGGTACTTTCTGCATTGTAGTGAATTTGACGGGGAAGAAGAGAGCGTCTATCGCAAGTAAGGGAAAGGATCTTTTGAAGAAGAAGAAAGACAGCCAAGAGAGTCCGGAGCAAAGCACGGCATAGACTCTGTTGAAAAAAAGTGTAAGGACACGTAGGTCACCGCCCTCAAAATGGATAGGCAGTAAGTGGAGTTGATAAGCGAAATCAGGGGTTGAAGTAAGAATTAAGGGGGGCTATAGAGCAGACGAAAATATGAGGGAGGACCTGCGTGTAAGAGATGAGAAATGGGGATAAGGATAGAGAAAAAAGGGAAAGCAGGTAGGAGAAATAACGGGGGAAGGAGGGGATTGGAGCAAAGCAGGGTGGTGGAGTGACAAACGTGCTGCACTGGAACGTAGCAGTGGTAAAGAAGAAAGATGAGGATTTCTGGAGGTATATCTAGGAATTTGATGTGGTGGGACTGGTAGAGACGTGGATAGAGATAAAGGAATCGCATATAGTAGAGCCAAAGTTGCGAAGGGGGTATGGGTGGAGGCTACCGGAGGCGTTCAGAGTAAAGAGGAAAGGAAGAAATAGTGGGGAATGATAACAGATGTTAAAGATGGAGCAGAGAAAGAGGTTCATGGAGAGGAGTGCGCGCAAATGAGGACACTAAAGATAGGAGCGGTAACGTATAAGTTTGTGACAGTGTACAATAAGGATGGGATGGAAAGGATTAAGGAAAGGGTGAAAGACATAATAGGAAAGAGAGATAAAGGAGTGGTGGTACTAGTGGGGGGGGGGGTAATTCGAGAATTGGGAGGGAAGGGACCTTTACAGGGAAGTGCAGCGCTTTGAAAGGAAATCGAAGAATAAGATCATAAATAAGGAGGGGGAGATTCTTAGGATACTCGATGGAGGATAGGCTGGGCGGTGGCGAATGATAGCCATTAGGTTTGTGGATAAAAGGGGAGGGTGGCGAAAGGCATGGTGGGGCACAAGGGTCATTAGGGGAGAGGGTGACATGGACCAGGGAGGCGACAGAAAAGTATCAGGAGCAGTTGGGAAAGGTAAGCTTTGTGGGGGAGTCGGTGGAAAAGATATGGAAGGATCTAAAATATTAATTAAAAGGCATGTGCGAAGGAAGGTATTTAGAAAGAAGAAAGGAATGGTGAAACCGTGGTGGCACAGAGAATGTAAAAAGATTAGCAGAAAGGTGAAGATAATTGTGAAGACAGGGAGTAAGGAATGGAGGGAATTTTTTTAAGATTCATTTCAGGAATCATATACACGGAAGAGAGATATGGGGATTAGAAGAACGCGAGAGGTAGATGAAAAGGTCAATGATGAGGGGGTAGAGAAGCATATAAGGAAGTTGAAGAGGTATAAGGCAGCAGCACTGAAGGGAGTAGAGAACGAAGCACGGCTCTTTGACACACAAGAGATAAGGGAGAGGCTGAAGGGGGTAGTGAAAAGAGTATGAGGGGGAGGGATTCCCAAGAGGGTGGAGGGAGGGGTTGATCATTCCACTGCATAAAAAAGGGGATAGGGAGAGGCAGACACATTATAGAGGGATCACGCTAATGAGTACGGCGTGAAAACTATACGGAATGGCGTTGGCAGATAGGCTGCAAAAGGATGTCGAGGGGAAAGGAATATTGCAGGAGACGCAGGCCGGCTTTAGAGAGGTAAGGAGCACTATCGACAATATCTACGTCTTGCTGTACGTGGTGGATGAAGAATTAGCTGAGGGTGCAAAAGTGTACGCGTTTTCAGTAGATCTAAAGACATGTTTTATGCGGTGGATAGGGGAAGGTTTCTGGATGTATAGAGGGTTGAGGCAAGGGTGTCCACTTAGCCCAACACTTTATGCACTTTTAGGTGCGGATATGAAAAGTAAGCTAGCGGCCGGATTGGTAGGAGCAGTAAGGGTAGGACGGGTCAGGACAGGGTCACTCGCATATGCAGATGACAGAGTGCTGCTATGCGGAAAATTGCAAGGTTATGGTGTTCAGGAAATGAGGTGGGAGGGTTAAGGGAGGGGAGTGCAAGTGGAAGGGAAAGACAGTACAGGAAGTGAAAGAGTTGATGTATCTGGGCTTCCTGCTTAGGAGAAATTTCTGGAGTGGATGGTCATGTACAAGGGAGAGCGAGAAGGGCAAACGTGATAAGGTAGGTGTCGCGACTGGGAAAGAAGTTCTTCGCAGATGATATTGGAAGGAGAATAAAATTGTTCAATTCGCTAGTGATGAGTGTCTTATTTTATGGAGTAGAGGTGTGGTGGTAATTGTCAGAACGGAGACAGGAAGAACGAGTTTAGCGATTTAGGTTTAGGGAAAAGCGCAATTGTGCCGGAAGAGGGATGCAAAAGTGGAGCACTGGTTCGAGAAGTGTGAGGAGGTGAAAGGAGTGGGATTAGCGTGGAGGTATTTTTGCATGAAAGGAAGGACAAAAGGGCAGCAGCATGTGTGGAGGGGGTGTTGGGTAAGATTGGAAAGATGAAAAGGAAGGAGGGCGAGGATTGGAGATGGAAAAAGTGTATGTAAGATAAGAAGTATGTGTAAGAAAATGGTAAACATAAGCCGGTTTTGTAAGGCCAGCAGCCTTACAAATAAACGTTTATCTAATTAAAATTGAATAACGATTTTTGTGTCTGTCTACACGAGGGAACAATGATTTGAAGTTTCAGGTTCCATTGAACAGAACACATTTCAAAAAACGTTTATAAATTTAAAATAAAATTTGAGTTTAAAAAAAACCTACAATATATAGAATTTTAAACGCAGATTATGGATCCTTCATTCCCCGCTTACTTACCTCGTTTTAATTTTAATTTTTAATTAAAAATATTAAACATAATCTCAACTTTACTCTATATATCATCTGATCGAAATTTCATACCCTTTATCTGTTTTTCGTTCGTTTTAAGTGAGAGTGTTTCTGTTTATTTTCCTAAAAAGGGTACACCAAGTACACAAAGTTAAATATAAAATATGTTAACCCTGAAGATCTTTATGTTACGTTTAAACATTCATTTTTCTCCGCGTATGAAGTCTTGCAATCTACACAGTTTGAATGAAACCTGCAGATTAATAATTGTTAAATACATTCAACTATTGGCATAAGAACCTCCGGTTTACGGTGCTTCTTGAACAGATGGCCCTCGCACTTTCATGATAACAGAAGCCGCTGGGTTTAAAAAGAGGATGCGTTCAGTCAAATGTGACAAACAACATAAGTGCCCACCTCTTAGCACGTTAGTTGCATCAGGTTACGTTACACGGCAAAATACAACGGAAAAGGTTCATGTGACCCTTTTTCTTCAAGCTTGGATACAGGCCAATGAAAGACATGCCAAAAACTGTTCTTATATCGCGTCTTAATTTAGAGTATTTCTTTCAAAGAATAATCATAAAACTCAATCGATCCCTTCTGCACCATCACTGTAGGCGAGTTTTGATACGTCAAGCGTGATGTGTGTGCATATCATTCGTTCCATAACATATATGGGGCATTATCCCTGAACTGCCCCAACTTTAAAAGTCATATCTTCCGATTCCATTTAAATTTTCAAAATTTGTTTGCCTATATGATAGTAGTATGCTCACAAATTTATAGACTTTCACTGCCATTCCTCCTCAAACTACAGGGTGTGAAATTCGCATCCCCCGGGCAAAGCGGGTATTTTCAAATAGTCATAACTTTCTTTCTACAAATGAGAATTACATTTTCTGTGAGTGATTTCTTAATTGTTTGTCATGCTATTTCAATCTGCGAAGTCTTTTGTTTTTAAATTTTTAATTTTTATAAACAAATTAGCATTTAAAATGTTTATTTAACATATTCTACTCTTCGGGCAGTTTTTATTTTCTTTTAAAGTATTTTTAAAAGAACTCTTGACTTTTTTCGCATGAAAATCTTGTTTGGCATTTTGGGACTGAAAATAGTTATGTAGTTATCTGAAGATATCCGAGAGTTACCCTTCCTCGCGCGCTCAGACAGGTCGCCCAGTCCAGCCAATACACCGACCGACATTGTTTCGTTCAAATTCGAATAATTTAAACATACTTTTCATTGGTACAGAAACTTTCTAAACATTAATTGTAGCGGTTCTTAATGCACCGAACATTTTTTCATATAGTTACAAATAAATTAGTGAACACAAGTATTTTTTAAGAGAGCGTTCACCCATCGCCCCTCGATAATGTTTTTTCTTGAGGTTTTGCTGTATATTTTCTCATTACCGTCACATAGAACAGACTTTTGAAAGGGGATAGGGAGAGGCAGACACATTATAGAGGGATCACGCTAATGAGTACGGCGTGATAACTATACGGGATGGCGTTGGCAGATAGGCTGCAAAAGGATGTCGAGGGGAAAGGAATATTGCAGGAGACGCAGGCCGGCTTTTTAGAGGTAAGGAGCACTATCGGAGCCTCGTGTATAGCCGAAAAACAAAAGACATCCACGCACCTGTGTTTTCTGTGATTACTTTCGTTTCGTTTTTGTTTCTTAGTTGTATACATTTATAAATTGTTTACCCTTCTTTTCTGTGGTTTATGTTCATTTAGTGCTGGTTATAAGTTCGCTTTCAAGTATCTTTACGAATCGCTGCTTTCGAAGCGTTGTTAAAAAAATTTATTATGTGACAGACGGAGTTGCGCAGCATTTTAAAAATAAATATGCCTTAATAAATCTTTTAAATCACAAAAAAGATTTTGGAGTTTCTGCAAAAACACATTTCTAGGCAGCTGCACATGGAAAAGGTCCAGGTGACGGGATTGGTGGAAATCTGACAAGACTTGCGGCAAAAGCTAGCTTTCAGCGCTCAGCACAGAATCCAATCCTAACTTCGATGGAGTTATTCGAATAGACTAAGAATAATTTAAAAGTAAACGGTAATTCTTTTCAGTTCATAAGAACATCACATAGAAATTACCAAAAAACTATGAACTAGATTCTGAAACTGAAAAAAAATTAATTCGCAACAGAACATGATGTTTCCGAAGACAGTAAAAAAGCCTCAAGTTCAGAGAAGCAAACAGTGCGCGAAAAAAGGCGAACTAAATAAATTATGATGAATTTAGTGCAGCTTCGCTGGA
>JAAAKG020210261.1:0-22647 GCA_010014905.2 Druon quercuslanigerum | reverse complement strand
ATATATTATACATCCTATTAATTAAAAGATGAAAAAAAATTTCAAACGCCTTCTTTTACTGCAATTTGTTTTTCTACTATTATAAAGTCTTTTTTATTTGCTATTAAAAGACAGATAAGCACTGCGCCATATTATGGAGCATGGCAGATAACTTCACAAAAGTAAAATTTTTAGAACAAACGAAAATTAATATTTTTAATTTATTCAAAGTTTTATTTTGACTATGTCAAGAGTTAATCTAAAATATTAAAATACATGATTTATATGTTGCAACATCTAGCTTCAACGATTCCACGAAATGTACGGAAAGTTCTACGATCCTAGCCTTAGCTACTTACCAGTCTAATCTTTGGAAAAATTCTGTAATAGGAGACACTGTTTTTTATAAATATCTTATCTAGCCTTATCAAGTTAATCCACATGGATACGAAGAAGCTTTCAACCCAAGCAACCATAAAGTAAAAGTTACCACTTGGAAGCACTGCCTGTAACGGAAAAGATAAACCTCGTCATTTATAGCGAATGTACGTTGGCCTCGCAGGGAATATAAATGAATATCAAGGAATATGCAACTGGGAATATGCAAGAATGATCCATTGTAATTCTGTTGGCATTTGAAATAAAACCATGTCATATACCCAACAGAGTGTTTTTATCCAGTTGTGAAACTTCGACTATCGATTTTTTTCGTCGATTCCACGCAATTTCTTCGTTTCCAGAAAAGATAAATTCTCTATTTCTTTTAAATATTTAAAAATTGACCCGTGCTTCTGGGCTTTTTGAATGAGCATGGGACTTTTAATCAAAAAAGCTTAGTTTCGAAAAATATAATCTTAAGATTACATTTTTTCTGAAACAAGGGAATACCTTTTAATAACTTCTTTGTAAATCTAAGTTTCGTCACGGGTTAAGGAATGTTCAAGAAATAATTTTCAGCTAATATATTTCAGTTTAATCACCCCACCCACAGTTCCCTTACATTATACACAAAAAGTGGCTTAAAAATTCAAAATAGTAGTTTTATGTAAAATGAATGCTAAAGACGGTGTTTTTTTTAATTTTCAACATTGTTTAGTTTTATTTGATGCAAGTGACATGTTTGCAAGTATGGTCTTAATTAAATTTGAATTTTTTAAATAATTAATATTTGTTCACACAATTTCTTTGTCCCTGCCAATGAAAAAGGGAAATTGATTATTTTTTGGATAAATGATACAGTTGATGAATATCAAGAGTAATCTTTCTTTCTTCTGTTTCGTCTGTGAATGGTAAACAGTTGCTATTATCGGGAATTAATGACGTAATAATCAAAGGTTAGAGTATTATATTTTTTCGAAGGATATTTGATGCTTATTTGAATAATCCTAATTCGTTTATACATTTTGTACCCCCTTTAAAGTGCAAAAAGATAATATTTTCATTCAAGCATCTCTTTCCTGTAAAAATACAAGGTAAAAAAAGTTATGTTTATCCTGATATCTCACACTTTGTCCTTTATTATTCAGCATTTTCTTATTTCATAACGTGTAACCTAAAGTTTTTAAAAATAAGCATTTATTTAAAAAATTAATATCGATTTTTCTTAAGAAAGTTTCTAATATTACTGAGTGACCTTACAAAAAAGCTGTCCCTAACTTTTATTAATAATATCGTTAATTCGTAAAAATAATAACTTTTCACGCTTTACAAGGAAATTTTGTTTATAGTAGTTTCCAAATGCTCTTATAAAATATATTACGCTCTATATTCTGTAATTATGTAATTAATTCCAAAAAATAATAACTTTTCATAATTTAAAAGGAAAAACTATTTCAAAACTTAAAAAATTGTTCAAGTATTTGCCAAATATTTTAAACTAGAAGTGTAACTGCTAAAATTTATCAACTGTATCATTTATACCAAAAAATAGTAACTTTTTACAATTTGGAAGGGGGAAAAATTGTACGCAATTCTTAATTAGTTGGGATGGAATGGGAATGAAAGTTTCTTATGTGTTCCCCTGATGGTTTGCATTTTCTTTAAACCTCTTCTTCACTATTCATTTATACACACACCCACACACATACAAATTCAGGTGGGTTCTGCAACACTAAGAAGAACGGGTTTAAATACTTAAAGAAAACATTTTTTCTACAGACAACAGTGCCACAACTTGCTAGCCTAGAGTTCACCGCTCGTCTCGCTAAGGCTCTTCGAGAGAGCGAGGCGAGAAGCATTACATACAACTGCTATTTTGCATTTTTGAGCTGTTTTTGAACACAGCGAAATGGCTTTGAGGGTCAGGATTGAAAGCTATTAGATGTGAATTATTGCTTGAACATTCCTTGAGAGGTGGCTAAAATTTAATGTACAAAAAGTTAATAACAAGTACATCTTTTTTTTTCGAAAACCGAGATTTTCCCAAAAATACCCAATTTATCCATCACAATAATGTCCTTTAGATATAATTTCCTGATGCGTGAATTCAGGACTCAAAAGTTCCTTTGTTTCCGAAAATTCATTTAAAAATGATTTGTGAAACATATATGAAGCTTTGCATTCGACAAGCAATTGGATGAAAAAAGCATGAAGTACTCTTTTCTTTGCTTATAAATTGCAGGAGAAAAAAGTTGATTATAAATTTCTCGCATGGTGGGCACTTGCGCTATGAAGATTTTACTTTCTAAACAAGAAGTGCCCCTCGCACCTGGTGTATTCGCGATATATTCGGCAAAACATAACCTTCAAACTTCTCGTGCCAAGTTTCCAAAGTTGGGCCGTTCTGAGTCTCGTAAAAGCGTACGAGACTCTAGGGACCTTATGTCTTTGCCGTTAATATTCCGAGTCTTTAAAGACGACTTATTCGTACAGGAAAATCTAATTTTCTTCTTTTTGTTTGTAGAGAGACACATCTTTGACAGATAAATCTTACAAAAAAAATGAGAAAGTGGATAAAGTTATCTAAATAACAGATTAAGTTAAATAAAAATTGCGAAAAAAAATTCTTTATGCGTAATTAATACGGGGGCGGTGCATAAATTACATTTTTTTACATTTTAAACCACGTGGTCTCATTTTTTAGAGCCCAAAAGTTCTGAACCCCCTACACCCCCACCTGAACCAAGTCTGATTTATTTTTAACTAAACAGTCAAATTATTATTCAAAAAAGCTTAAATCTATATCAAAATATATGCCTTTTTAAATAATTAAGAAAAATTTTTAAACAGGAATAGAATGAACTTCAGTCAAGAAAGAAAGAATGCATCTAAACTGTTGAATTTTTAACCTTAAAAATGAAGTTTCAACAGCGAAGAATAATTATCTAGCAAAAAAGGTGAATTTTCAGCACATTAGCTACACACATTTTCGACGAAATAGTTGAATTTTAAATTAAAAAATATCGATTTTTAAACATAAATAAAATAGTCATGTTTTCATTTTAAAAAGTAATTTTCAAAAAAAAAGAATTTTATATAAAATAGTTCAACTTTTAATTAAATAGTTAAATTCTTAGTTGAAAAAATTACATTTAACGAGATAAACGAGTTTTCAACTGAGTATTTCAATTTGCAAATAAAGATGTAAATTTTCTTCCTAAAAAGATGCATTTTAAACGATAAATGGATTTTCTACGAATAAATACAAATTTAAAAAATACATAGGTTTGCAAGAAAATAATTGAATTTTTAACTAAAAAGATTAACTTTTAACTCAAAATGAGAACACAAATTTTAACAGAATATTTGAATTTCCAACCAAAAATATTAATTTTTAATTAAGATGACGAATTTATAACAAAGTAGTTCAACATTTGACAAAATAGTTAAGCTTTCTAACAAATTTTTTAATCCTCGAGCTCAAAATACGAAATTTGTACAAAACAGTTAAATGTTCAGCTGGTAAATGAGGAGTTTTAAAATAACAATATTAATTTTAAAAAAAATTGCTCAAAAACAGGTGAACTTTCACACAGAAAAATAAAAAAAAATGCAATAAAATTGAATTTTGAAACATATAAGACGTGTTTTAGACAAAACAATAGGGTTGTTTTCAAAGACAGATATCATTTTTCTGATTAATGGATCTTATACTATAGAAAATTCTAATTTTAAAAACGCCCATAAAATATTTGTTAGATATTGTTTACTATTTTTAATTTAATGTTGAAATATGAACTTTTTATCGCGTTGTCGATTGGAGAACCCTTTTGACGGCAAAGGGGTCACATTTTCCACCAATCATAGCTTATGTGTCAGTGATTCCCAAATATGTTTTTCTGTGCCGATGTTTTGTTTTGGTTATATGCACATCGAAAATAGAAGTCACCAAGTAATGTTAAATAAATATTATGAAAACATTTAAAACAAAAACTCTGGAGTGACGTATTTGACTCACTGGGGTGCATTCCACCCTAGCAACAAAAATTGTTATAAAAATAAATTATTGATTATTTCAGCTTGACAATTCTTTTATAATTTCTTATGAGCTTATATTATAAAGTTATATAGGTTATATGGCGAAAAAGTCAAAGCAACAGTAGTAAATGAATTGAAATATCCAATAAAAATTTAAAAAATGACCATTTTTACAAGTGGGTTTGGGGTGATTTGCACAAATTGTTTTGATCATATATCCCTATACGTAAAAGACCTCAAGTAATTTATGCACGGCCCTTTAAGAAGCAAGAAAAAATATATTAATATACTCAAAAATTATTCGATTTACAATAATTCTTAATATATATATATATATATATATACTGCCATTCAAGAGATAATAAAATCAATGCTATTTGTTTGAAAAATTTATTGACTAGATACGATTTGCTTCAGAAAGACATTTTCAAAAATTTATAAATATTGATTATACATTGAAACGAAAGCTCTGCACGTCCACTGTGAATAGATTTCAAATATGTAGAGATTGTCTTCGGAATGGAGTGCAGCTGTGACCCCCTCGCGTGTCCCGAGGCTCAGTAAAAAATGGATGAGAATGGATTCTAGTTGGTGTTAGATTTTAGTTATAAATCAGTGGAAAGAAGACCAGCAAAAATGTAAAATACGCAAGATCGAGATTTATGGAAGATTTGGCAATTGCATTTAATATCTGAAAACGAGTTGAATCCTTTTTTTGCACTATTTTTAAAATTTCAAGATTGTACCGCTTGTCAAAATATCGACATGAAGAAACTTCAGAAACGGAATTCAATAAATTACTGACAGAATCGAATGGCAAACTTCCAAAATTCTAGTGTCCAAACGTAGAATTGACGTGCCAACCAATATTTTAACGTAGCATTACTTCGGTAGGACAAAACCTCCGTGTAACAAAGTTTGACAGGTTGTAAGTAGGAGATTGCATAGTTCTAAAATTGGATGAAGTGAGGCAGTTCGAAGTTTTAACATAGTCAAATTTCTGCAAGTAAAATTCCTGCTAGTAATATTAAAATTTATCTGAAGGTAAATTTGCATTCGAAAATATTAATATCTCTAAAACATCTAAAGAAATATTTCATTAAATTAAAACAAATATTTTTTTGAATAAGAAACAACTGATTTCATTCAAACACGCCATTTTTTAAGTTGAACAAATTTGATTTCAATGGAACAAATTCTTTATTATAGGGCAAAATAAATGTTCCTTCGAGTTCGGCAAACATTTTTCTGAGTATATTTGACGACAGAATCCGTGTGAAAATGTTTTTAAGTAATATTTTGTTTTGCAGTAAACCTATAATTTTCAAATATTTAATAGGTTTCATATTCAACAAATTTTCATAAAAGTATTAAATTCTGTTGAAACAGAAAAAGACTAGAACAGTTACTAACTACACAATTTAGGTTTCAGGATTAGTCTAATTCACTAAACAGCCGAATTATATGATGTATAAATAGCACAATATTATTTTGCTAATAAAACATTGTAAGGACAGCTTGTTTAAAACATCAGCAAATTAATCATAAAATTATTTTTTTTGAAAACAAAATATTGAAAATAATGTTTAAATTATCGTACATATTTCGAAAGATATATAACGATTTTATAGGTTATACAAGGTTTAAGTATATTTTATAAGATTCCAAAGGATTTTAAAGGATTTTAACATAATTTAGTCTTAAACTGTATACAATAATGTTCAATATTTTATTAATTTAAATGTGGAAATCAAACTTTTAAGACTCAAAATTAATGAATACTGTGGGAGATTTAAAAAGTGATTAGCAATTGATTTAGAAAAAACTACGTGTGTTAGCTATTAGATCTAAAGCGATTCTGTTTTGATCTTATGTTGGTACAGAGTAAAGTAAAAATATATAACCAATATGTACACATTTACTACAGTGTTTTCCATACCCAAATGGAAATTTGTTGTCTTGTCCCAAATATAAAGAAAATTAGTATTGTACTTTTTGAAATAAGATTGATAAGATTTCCAACCTATTTTTTTATACAAGGGCCTAAAGAATATTTTATCTCCCTGTGATCTCACAGGTCCTGAGAGAAACGAAGACAAAAAAGAGGAAAGACTCGATTCGGCCGCTGCGTGGGCAATTTACCTCGCCAATCCATACTTCGTAATTGGAAATTTTATAATATTTTTGGAAGCAAGCCAGTCGACAGGAGAATGGTCGGCAGAGCGGAGAGGCCATCAGAGAGGGAAGCTGGAAGAGAGCTTGGGGTGCGGCCTCTGGGGAAGATGGATATGCTCTTTTTGAGGGCCGCACCGCACCCGATGAAAAATGCACATGTCTAAAATTCACCGCCACAAAAAGGGCGAAAGCGATTTGGAAGCATACCAAATTGTAATCGTCGGAAATCGACGATTAATTTATCATGGAAGAACGAGGAGTAGGAGGCAAGTATCGCGATCTTCAACCCCAACGAGCTTCTCAATGCCTCGAGACAATGCGGACGAAAAGGTAATGAGCCGCGACTTCCGACAGGGAAACTAAAATGGAATGTTAAAGTTTATTCGCGAAATTAGGTGAAAGCGTTTTATGTAGATTAGCAGGATCTGTAGAATCAGAGTTCTTCCACTTGTAAATGTCGCTGGGGAATCTTAAGTTATTGACTTTCCAGCCTGTTTAGCGCACATTATATAGTTACTCTGTGCCACTACTCATAATTTTTTATAAAAAAATACTTATATTGAAATTTTGATCTCAAAATTATTCTCTACTTCAGAAACTAGAAGACTTGTATTTAATTATTTTAAAGATCTTTCATGTGAAGTAGTAAAGGTATATAATGGTCAGCCACTCTGAAGAAGTCTTCTGAATACGTTAAATCATTATTTTGAAATGATGTGCAAATATTTATAATGAATATTAAACCTGTTCGAGCAAAATACCTATAATTATTATTAAGAACAACTAAATGCACTGACGCAAAGCGCGCGTTCCCATCCCTAGATTTTTTCCTAACATTAAAACTATAAATACTTCAAAAATCTATTATGAAACAATTTTGCGAATATTAGGAGTTTTTTAAATTTTTACAATTATGAATAATAATTTGAAATTGAAAGCGCCTAAAATTAAAAAAAATAATATTGAATATTTTGAAAAAAGGAAATATTTTAACATTAAAGGAGTCTGAAATTGACAATTGGACATTTTCAGGACAAATGAGTCGAAATTTGTATTATTTCTAATTAAAAGCATTTAACGGTCAAAACTTTTAATTTTGAATATATTTTTATTCCAAGCGAACAGAAAATTTTCAAACCTAAGTATCTGAAATCTTAGAATTTTGAATTCACATTACATACAAAAATGATTATTTAATATTAAAATTTTTAAGAAAAGTTTCTTCTAAGATCAAAAAATAAATTTAAAATCACTTTCGCGATTTTAGATGACAAAATTTTAACTGCAAACCCTTAAAATTGAATTATTCTTTAATAAACGTTCAGAATTAGTTAACTAAAAATGAGTAAAATTACAAATTTATAGCATGGAACGTTGAAAATGAAACGAATGCAAGTTTAGCTTAAATTTTTCAAAGGTTTAATCACTAAGAATTGTTGAACATGAAAAGTCACAACTCTAAATTTGTTACTAAAGTATCAGTCTTAAATATTTTAATTTTGTTTTGATTTCAAAAATTAAATTTTTAACTTTTTGATTTAAAATATTTTTTTAACACTATATCTAGAATTATTATATCTTGAAAGCTTTTAATATCAAAAAATTATATTATATATTAACAGTGTTTAAAAAACACAAATCAAAATGGCTGTGACTCCAGTCTTTGACATTGCAGTAGAAATTTTAATATATCACGCTTTATCAAGTGTAATTCAACGTTAATGGACAAATTATTTGACTAAAAAATGCGATTTATGTACAAAAAAAATTAATATAATTTTGATGTTTTGTAATTCGAAACATTCACAATTATTCGCTTTAAACATGTAGCGTTAAAAAATGAAAAGAATTCTTAAATTAAGATCTTTAGACGAAATCGTTAAAAATGATTATATGATTATATAAAGATAGATAGACATATAGAAAAAGTCACCAGGCAAAAAATGTCAGAAAAACGAACAGAAATATACAAGCTTCAATGTTGACAAAAGTAATGAATTGTAAATTATTATATACAATTTTTCGTGATATAAATTAAGCAAAAAATCACAATGTTCCTATGACATACAAAAATATTACCCTTGTAAGTCCTTAAGTTATTTCTGAAGAACCAAAACGATCGTGGATGAATATTTCATATCCAAAAAAGCACCAGTCATGTAAACTTATCACAAGTGCACCCCTAAACCCTTCGATTACTATCGAGCTCTCTCCACTGGCTGATCGCATTCGTGTCGACTCGATTGGAAAATGATTTTTCTTTGAATTTTCTAACGCGTATTCCGTCGTGAAGCATTTGTCCGTCTGCGATATGTCCATGGGGACGTCCTTTAGACAAGTCTCCATATAAGAAATGAAAATTCAATTTCATTGCATTGAAATGCGAGGAACTCGTTGCAACGGCTAGGCATACCCGATAAATAATAAAATCGTGAAGGCTTTGGGGACAATTTTTCCCGTATCTTCGCCCAACGCGTCGAAAAAAGGGAGAACGAGAGTTTCCTTGGGGATACCCCAACGACGCGAAGCTTCTATAAACACGCTCTTTTCAACTCTCGAATTTTATTAAGGTATTGGCGAACCCAGTCGCGGACCTCGCAGCTGCAAACATAGCACCGCATAATATATGACTTTATCTTTTACGATATCACTTTCGAGACAAAGGACTGTATATATAATAAGGTATTGTATTTTATGATTGCCTTTTCCGAGATGTCCGCCACCATGTTTGCATATAAAACAGGAAAAAAGTTTTATGCATAGAATTCGCGACATTTTTTTGTAATTTAAGTTGGTTTTTATTAATATAAATTACGTGATGACGGGGTAATGCATCGCGGAGATATTTTCCCATTATAGGATAAGCTGCTTCTTTTGATAGTGATTTTCATATTTTTGTAGACCCTATTGTTATTCAAAGTTAGCCAGTGATGAGGGATCCCTTGGCTGATATTGATTTCCACTAAATATAAGATTCAGATTACGGATTTGCATTGATTGTTAACAATTTATCAATGTCTCTATATGCAGACCAATTATTTATCACTAAATATGTAACAAAGTATTTATTTTCAAACTCTTTGTAGTAAAAGTAGGTACCACAATTTTTTTTATTTAATTTAGTATTTTTGGCGCATAACTAACTGTAAACATGGGTTCTTTTTATTAAATGCTGCAAACGGAGTCGAATGTAAATGAGGGATAGACGACACCAAGTGTGGCGCAGTCAACAATCAAGAAAAAAATGTTGCAAGTTTTTACCTTGACAGTGATGTTTACAAGTATTATTTCCATAGACATATGCCTTTCAGTGTATCAAAATACATTGATATACGCATATACGCATATTCGACGTGAAGTTTAATTTTTATTCTTAAAATATAACCTAATTTCTTTTCAATTCTCAACAAAAATTAGTGCATTATAAGTCAACTTGATGCACAAAATTTAATTTAATGGCTTCTTATTGATTATAAAAAATTGTATGCAAATTGTTTTACAATTTACCAATATGTCTAATACAAGTTAAAAGCTTGTGCTCGCAATATAACATTTTTGTGCATGTCTTTGGCAAAGAATGACATATGATATGATGATGATATGATGGCATATAAATAACGTATATACATTTGGCATATGTCACTTGCACTATTGTTATTCCCATTAAAAACAAAAATCATGTCAATATGTCAATCTTATAAACTAAAGAAAACAAAATAAAAATCAATTTGTAAGCCAAAATTCATAGAAAAAGTGCAATCAATGGTGACTGGTAAGTTCCAAGCAACAAATGCAAGTGAAAGAGGATAACTCAATCGTCTTTTGTTTGAAAATGTTGCTGAAAATTCCTTTCAAATTCCGGACGCATCTGGCCAGCATATTGTTATCAAAGCGTCTCATTACTGGAAAATTGCCAGTTTTCTGTCTCCTCTTCCGGCCTCTCTTCTCCATTTATCTCTTATCTTTCACATTTTCCGTCTCCCTTCTTCTCTTCGATCGGTAATCCATTACTGTGAGGCTATTGGGTAATTGCAGGTGAAGGGCCTATCTGGAGACGTGCACGCTTCTACCCTCCGACCCCGACAACCCGGTCGATACTGCCTCTAATTAAACACTAGGGGCACAATGACAAACCTTGTAGCCATCGAAGGAGGACGAAAGTTTGGGATGGGTAGAGATCTAGTAATTCGGTTAATCTAAGGCGGCTGTTGCGGTGGAACTTGGAATAAATCACTCGTTCGTCTCCATTGCGATTGGCTAGGACCACATTTCTCCTTTTCTTGTTTCATCCTTTTCTATTCTCTTCTCTTTTTTCTACTTTAGGTTTAATACACTCTGAAGCATGCTGAATCATGACTTTCGATTTTCTCTGCTTTACGAAGACCATCCTGATTTGTATTAAGGGTTGGTTCGATCTTCCTTGAGCTTTAGGTTTTCGGAAAGTTGATTAGATTTGGTAATGTCGGACATTCATGGACCTTTGTTCATATGAGTTGAGGGACCAATTGACCGGATAGGGAAAATGGTTAAAAGTTTGTGCTGACATTTTTCTTGCAGATTTTAGGGGTGACATCTATTTTTATGAGAAAACTTGTGAAGAAATTTATTCCATGGTTGAAATTTTATGAAACTTTTGTAGCCAATTTCATCTTCTTTGAAAAGAGCAATCAATTTTCAATTCTTTTTTTATTAAACAAATAAATTATTGCTCTCAGATAAAATCGAATGGCACCTCTAAATTTCATGAAAGCAATTTCTAAAGAAATATTTTAGTCAATAGACGCAAAACAGAAAAGTGGAAATCTAGATTGTTTTGCATATCAAAGTTTTTAATTTTTAACACTATTCACTATTAAAAAAATTCTTCTCCCAATGTGGTAATTTTGTTCATTTATGGATTTTCCGAATTTTCATTAAAATCTATAAAATATTATTTTATAGTTCTATATATATCGTTTTATAGTTCTATTTATATCGTTCTATAAAATATTCTTCTTCAAAATTTAAAATATCAGTTGAGCGAGACCAAAAAACATTTATATTTCGCAACAAAAAAAAAGATAAAAATAATCAGAATTCTGTTTTCTTAAAAATTCATTAAGTTCTAGCTGTTATTTTATAATTACTTTTACAATTTTTTAAATCATTTTTAAGGAAAGCTACCAAAATTAACCAAGTAGTAATTCAGAAGAATAGTTTGTGATATGATCGCAAAATAACTCAGGTAATACCGTCATTTGACAACGACGCAGTAAGTAGTAGTAGTAGTCAGCAATAACTGGATTCTCAAAAAATGTGTTGAAGAAGAAACACTAAATAATAAGGCTCTAGCAATTCGGTTCAGATCGCTTGATGATGTAAAAAGAATGAATGAAGAATTTTTAACGAAGCAAGTGTATTTAGATAAAATGAATGCAAGCGGATGTTAGAGCCAGATGTGCCTTAGACGCCTGAAGTAGAACATTTTGTATACTTCTGGACCCTAGTCGAGAGTTTTAAATTGGAAATATGGTTTGAACAAAGTATATAAATCTTCAGTAGATCTAAGTTATAAGTTTCCGTACTTATGAGTGAATAGTGATTGCTAGAGAGATTAAGGAGCTACCCGTGCCGAAGCAGTTTTGTAGGACAACTGTGTTTTTTGAAAAAGCAAGTATCGACTTCTGCATTGATTTAATATCTACCATTCCACAAAACATTTTTTTTCGCCTTTTGTGTTCGAAAGTAAATGACACGTATTTTTTTATTTCAATATGATTCTTTAAAATCTCGAGATATGATTTTTCACAATATGGTAATCGGGAAAATTCATCTGTTTTCAATCGCTCACTGTAAAAGAAGTTTGGAATAGAAAAAATTATTCTTGTGATGAAAATACGCATTCACCTACAAGCTTTGCAAAATAGTTTTTTCATAACAATATAGTGCATTTTTATATATAATTTTATTCATTTTGAAGTCGGAACATTTTTTTCCGTTTTTTTTACCTTAACATTCTGTTCAAGATTCTCAAATATGCAGGAAAATTTCATACTGGACAAATGAAAACTTCAAGTCTTACGAATTTTTCTAATCCATCGAGCACGTTGCAACAAGCGAGCTAACACTAAAAAGTTACACTTGGAGCTAAAACTCCAAGCAACACTTGTTGTTTTCATTTCTCCATTCTCAAATTTTTCCTGCATATTTGAGAATCTTGAACGCAAATTCTAAGGTAAAAAAATGAAAAAAAATGTTTCAAGTTAAAAATAAATAAAATTGTTTATAAAATCTTTTGCAAAGTCTTTGGCAGTGAACAATTGAAAACAAATGATTATTCCCGATTACCAAATTTTGAAAAATCATATCTCGAGATGTTCCTCAATAACATTGAAATAAAAAATACGTGTCTATTATTTTCGAACACAAAACGCGAAAGATATGTTTTGTAGAAAAAATGTTGATTGTAAATCTCCCATGTAATGACCCATATACATTTCTTGATGTCCGACAGTGTAACTCGGCTAGAAAAAAAGAACTAACGCTACAGAAGAATGTTTCACAGATAAAGATAATAACTATTTTGGTTAAACTAGATTAAACATCGTACATTTATTCAACAAAAACCTATTTAAATACCCAAGTGAACAGCAAAGCATCAAAACTAAATATTTCAATAAAATTAAAAAACTAAATTCTTACAGTACTTGGAACGACGCTACGTAGCTATTCGCTTATAAGCGTCTGTGAAAAAAACTAATCTCGGTTCCCTTCGTAGCATAGTGGCATGAGTAGTCTGTAGATGAAGAATCACTTGCAGCAAGTGAAGCTTTATTTTTAGTAGTAAATGCAGTTATTGATCAGACACGCTGAATGAAGGTAATTTCCACTATGAATCTATTTTTGAATCCTGAAGGAACTGTTTGCATAGAACGGGAATAATTATATATATTTTTAATTATATATTTATAATTATTTTTTTTCTCTAAAAATTCATAATTATACTCAGTAATGTTTTAAATTATTATCCCTCGCAAATACAGTTATGACGATACAAAGCGTCACTCTTGTAAGCAGGGATTTAAACGAAATTAAGGGGCATTTTTAGATATTTGCCAATAATTCCGATAACATAAAAACAATTTGAAGGAAAAATGAGCTCTGTCTAATATTGTCAAAAAAAAAATGATAAGACTTCGAAGGCATAGTGTCAAAATTATATGGGAATTATATTTTATATAGAAAAGAACTAGAAGAAACGTAAGTAAACTTTTGTACGTAATTTGTATACATAGTATAGGTTTGCACGTAAACTATATTGAAATTACAGAAATAGTTGGCAAATATGAGAAAATGCCTCTTAATTTCGCTTAAATCCCTGGTTATAAGTGAAGCCTCATGTTAAGTAGTAAATGCCTTACTTGGTCAGGCATTGTGAATGAAGAGAATGCTCACTTTTTTTAATAAACGCTCCAGGCACTTTTAATTAGAATTATTAAAAAACTGAGTAGCATTTAAGAAGATAAAGATTTTTTTCAAAAGTAAAGAAAGCGTCAGAAGGTTGAGGGTAAGTATATTTATATGTCTTCTGGCCCTTTTTAAGTCAATCTCAATGAACTGTCGGTTTATAGTGGTACTTGTACTGGTACTAGCGACACAGAGGGCTGGGAAGCGAAGAGAGAGCCTGTGTTCTGACGCAACATAATGTGACGACCATTGTATTCAAGTTAGCAGTGGTGGGTTATTCAGGGACGGCATTTCCATGCAAAGCTTCCCGGATAAGGCCCAGACAGTGAAGAGAAGAGAAGAGTAGCCGCGGGTGCCACCGACCTCCCTGTATCCTGATCGCCCCTAACTGCACTTCACCCTCGGTCCTTTCCACCTTCTATGCACGAGCCTGCCGAGCCCCAACAATCTACATTCTACCTCATTGTGTGCTGGTTTATCCATGCTCGGGTCGGTCCGTATACTGGACGGAACCGGCCACCCGGACGATTCTCAGATCCTGATAACGAACGACTATGAAACGCTACCGGTGCTACCACACCATTCCGAAGCAACGCGACACGACGTCCTTGCGATCTCCTTTGAATCAACACTGAAAGACCTCGCGGTGAGTTGCCGGGAATTTAGTGTAGTCTTTCCGGTCGATAGAGATACTTTAGCAGATCATAGAAATTGTTAACAGCCTGTGAATTATTTATGATTCAAAACAGTACCACTTTGATAAAACAAAAATGGGTCAGTTCTTTGAGAGCTATGTGATCAAAATTTGTGAATGATGAACATTTTTTTTATTTTAGATGATCTTAAAACTGCTATCATTTTAGAAATTGTAGAATACTTACATTATTAGTTAAAGGGTTCATAATTCTTAACTTTAATAGTTATTGAAAACACATAAAACAGTTATTTATAAAAGCCTGTACGACGGACAAAGGATTGTTATTAATTTATTTAAATATTATAAGCATCATAAGCAAGTTTCATTTATGTGATGTCTCACAGGGGACGTGATTTTTCAATAATTTACAAACTTCTAAATCGTTGATTAACAGTCTTAAAAATATGTCATTAATCCAGATGTTTAAAACTGGAAAAAAATAAAAAAGAGATCAAGTTCATCGAAAGATACTCATTAATTAGTTTACGAACTATAGAACTAAAGTCCCAAAATCGCATTAATTAAACACTCATTCGAAGAATAAATCCATATCTCCTTTAAAAGCTATGGCGTTGAACGTCACTGTTTTACTAAAAAGTTATTGCTTCAACCTAAGATAAAAAAAAATTGGAAGAAAATATTTAAATGAGTTTTTTTCGACAAGGTTAGTACTTTAGCTTTCGCGAGACTAACATAAAAAGTATTTTCGCTATATCCAAAAAGGACAACAAAATTGTGAGAAGAAAGAAAAGAGGATTAGAGGTCAAGAAGATTTCTTCTTGGCCTGGAAACTTCATTTTCTACGAAAGGAACTTAAAATTCATTTAATCTGTATGAAAAGACTTTCATATGGCTTTAAGTGCTTTTAAAATCCTGGAAGTAGTTTCCTCTAAAGCATCGTTTTATTAATCTTTTGTACAGTAAGGACAAGATTTTAGTAGTCATAGGGTTGTTACGTGTATAAGAAATAGCCCCATTTTGCAACCCGTAATGCATCCGAGTTTGGAAAAAGATATTTGCGCAAGAGCCATTTTTGAATTCTCGAATTTCATTGGTCGGTCGCCACGATGAATTGACATAGGTGCAGTGATACGGTGGACCAAGTTGTAAACGAAATTTAAATTCCCGTATCTAATGTTGTTCATTATTAAACAAATTTAAAAAAAATAATAAGAGGAAAACTAAATTGATTAAATGCTGCAGAGGTATGAACTAACAATTTAATTTACTAATTTCTAACGATCTCGTGTATTTTCGCGAGGTTATGGTTCAATAAAGTTTTTAATGACAGCACAAAGCAAACCAAGCTTCATGTGCTTGTTTTGATGGTTTCGAAGCGATTATTTAATAAAAAAATATGCAAAAAGTGCACAAATTAGGATAAAAAGGTTCATGTACAGTCGGAAATGAAAAATGTACATTATGTAGATTATGTTCAAAAAAATTGAAAAATTAAAAAGAAATCGGGAACAGGTTATATTATTATGAAAGAAAATATAAACCCCGCAATCATGCTTTTCGACGTTTCAAATCTTCGTATGTCAGAAATGACATTGGAAATGCCAGATAAGTACATTTTTCTTCTTATAAGGATCTGATAGTTTGAATTTACTTTGTGAATTACCTGTACTTTTTGTTTCAGAATCATTCGGGAATATAGTGTACAAAGATTGACACTAAATAATTTGTTAAAGCACCTAGTGTGCATATTTTTGGCCGTACATATAAAGCGTAGTCATTATGAGGGGGAGGGGATTATTCTACGCTCTTTCTAGGTCAACTTTAGGACTCGTGTGGTAACTGGGAACCTGTTTTCTCACATCACTATTTAGTCCATTTTTAAAATAAATGTTAATCAACAATAATTTTAGGTATTCACGTATATTTGAAGCATCTTGAATCCTTTGGAAATATAGTACATTATTTTTTTTAAACTCCTAGAAATTTTTTATAAATTACTCTTTCAAACTTCTGTGGCAGTTCAAGAGCTTATAATTTGAAATCTTGTAGGGAATCACAAAATTTTTATATAATTTCAATAACTTAAAGGAACTTTAAGGTTTTAACATATTTGAAACAATTTTACGAAATTTTATAAGCTTTACAAAGATTTTAAAAATTGCAAGGATTTTATTAATCTCTCAAGGTTTTTAAATAAATTTTGAGGGATTTTAGCAAATATCACAAGATTTTATGGAATTTCACGGGATGCAATAATATTTCAGTCGATTTTCAAGAATTTACTCAAGAGAAGTGAGGTATTTAGCAGGATTCAAAGATTTCGAGAGATTTAAAATTAGATTTGGAATTCAAATTAATTTCTATTAGGTTATCATGAATTGTTTTTAATTCACTTTATTGCTTTTAAAATACAGCATTACTTTTATCAATTTCATCGAATCGTTCTCATCTTTCTTAAATTTTGTTTAAATTCACTCAAATTTCACTAAAAAATGAATGTATTTTTTTGGCGTTTTAAAATTATTTCCAAGTGGTTAAAATTCTTTTAAACTTAACTTTAATTGTTGCATTTTTTATAAAATACGTATATATTATTGAAAATTGAACGGCTCGGTTGACAGTTTAACTACTATCTAAACAATTAATTTTTAATTATTATTTTTTTAATGAAAATTAAAATGTTCAGTTTAAAATATTCTTTTTGTTGTCGAAAAAATATCCAATTTTTTTTACATTCGTCGTTGGCAAATGTTTTAGTTTTTAGATATTTAAACACATTTCACGATATTTTAAAGATTTTTAATGATTTTGACAAATGCAAGGGTTTTACAAATCTTTCAAGGTATTTTAATATATTTTGAAAGATTTTAAGAAATATCACCCGATTTGATGGAATTTTACGGGATGCAATAACATTTAGGTCGATTTTAAAGAATTTATTCAAGAGAAGTGAGATATTTTGCAGCGATTTAAAGATTTCAAGAGATTTAATGTTAGGCTGGGAATTCAACTTTAAATTATATTAGTTTATCCTGAATTCTTTTACATTCTTCGGAACTATTTAGAATTTTTTTAATTCACTTAGATTTTTCTAAACTTATTTAATTTATTGTTTTTTTGCTGTTTTTTTTTATTTTTTAAAAGTTTTTATTTCATCCATCCTGAGAATCAATTGATCAATTGAACGAAGCACTCAAACGATTTTAACTTCTTATTTTAAATTCTCTGGAATTTTCAAGAGATATAAGAAATTTTAAGGTATTTAGAAAAAATTGTAAGCTTAATCGGTTTTCAATTCAGGTATATACCTATTTTTGAGTTGTTTTAAATATTTTACATTATTTTTGAAAATTTCGAGAAATTTTTTATAGATTTCAATAATTTGTTCATACGTCTGCAGCATTTAACAAATTTAACTATCCTCTAATTGGCTTTTTAATTTGTTTAACAATGAACAACATTAAAAACAAGAATTTAAATTTCGTTTAAAACTTGGTCCACCGTATCACTGCACCTATGTCAATTCATCATGGCGGCACACCAATGAAATTCGAGAATTCAAAAACGGCTCTTGCTCAATGGGGTTGCAAAATGGGGCTATTACTTATACACGCAACAACCCTATGCCTACTAAAATCTTGTCCTTAATGTATATGGATAGTGGCCCATTATTTACAAACAAAATGTTAAAGTTTTTTTGTAGCTTTTAAAACAAAACCAGAATTTTAGATAAATTTATGGAAAATAGGAAATCAAGGGCGTAACTACTTGTAAAACTATTTCGCATAATAAATTAATTTACAAAATAATTCTCTAACCTTGTCTTCCAATAATACAATAAATTAAATCTATTCACACAAATTTTCTTTACAAGAGATTTTTTTCAATAATAACTTTCAGCTAATTCCGAAGATCAATTCCTAGAAAAATATGCATTACTTCATCAAATAAATGACTTGACTTCTTTAATGTTGTCTCAAAATATGCATGTAGTATATTTGCAGTTTGCATATAGAACCGAATAACCAGTGATATATTCTATATCACGTTTTTCTTAGTTAAATAAACTAGTATATTAATAATTTGCATTTAAATTAAATTTAGTGTCATTTACTAGAATCAAATTCGATTGAGACTATTTCACTTACATTTACATAAATGAAGTGAAATCCTGTTTAATGAACTACAATTTATTCCATCAGGAATGCTATGAATCTGGATCACAACAAATTTATGCGAAGAAATGTTCAACGATCGCTAAGATTTTATTTTTACAAAAATTTGAGAGCTCAAGAGGATTACCATCCATTAAAACATTCGGTGCAATATATGGTTCAAATCCAGAGAATCGGCGTTCAGATATAGATAACACATGGCAAATTGTATAATGTGCAGGGGGAATAGCAGGACTGCAGCTGGTGAATAGTGGATGGTGAGTCAAAATTGAAATCAAAATCAGTGAATTTGAATGGCGAATCAGGAAACTCTGACGGAACATGTAATTTCGAGCTATCCCGTATAATTACGAATGTCACGCAGCACTTCCGGGTTTCCAACTTTATCGGAATATCATGAACGTTGAACGAGTCACGGATGCTATATTTAAAAGTTGATTTCAATGCGTCAGGGGAAATGGCACCGATATGACGGATTTAGCGGATTCCCATCACCGCGGAGTTTTCCCTAGCTGTATCCTATAACGACTAAATCCATTTTGGTATTAGATTTCTCCGTATCTCGTGTACCTTTCATTGCGTCATTGATGGATCGAACGGGTAGGAGAAGAAGGTGGACGTAGAGGGATACTAAGCAACGTTGAGTCCGGCGGCTGCAGACGTCGACTAAAAGCGCACTGCTCTTTCAAGCTTAAGCGTTCCGTATTTGATCGAACGTCATTGAATTTCTAAAGGAAAAAAGTTCCAGAAGTTTTACTGTAACAGGAGCATGAAAAATGTTTTTTCGCGTCAAAATATATTTTTAAGTTACTTTACAGCTATTTCTTTTCTGTCAAAGAATGTCATCAATTGAAGGAAAAAAATCAGTGCATGCATTCTACACGACACTGAAAAAACTATATTCTCAAGGCGTTTTCTAAGTCTCGCCCGTAACTGCAAGCGAGATTTTATTTTATGTCTTGAAGTCCAACTCAAGATAAGAGCAGCATTATCCCAAAAGGCTTCCAAGGTATCCAAGGGTCACATTTGAACAAAATTTTTATATTATTCGCCTTCATGGTATCTATTCTGTATGAATTCATAAATTTGCTAACCTGCAATAATTATGTTCTTTGGAATGCGAATCCAGAAATTTTGTCCATTTTTCCTATCTGCAACGTTAAACTAGATATCCATAGAAAATGATCATCTGAATATATTTATGGAAAAATTTAAGTCACTTGTCGTTGCTCAAGTTTGTGAAATTTTGATCCTTAGCAGATATCAACTGACAGATCCCAAGCTCTCTATCTATTTCCTAGAAATAACAGCCCTGCCGGTGGAGTCCACTTCTTATTGAGGTCAGTGTATAATAGACAATAAAATTTACAAACGATAAATTTTGTGGTTTTTAGCTTCTCGCTCGTTTTCAGACGTTTAATGAGTATGTTTTAACCACATTTTTTCAAACATCATAAATATTATACCTTACCTCGAAAACTGTGATTCAAACTTCTGAGGAATTACAGCCATAAATTGTAACTGCAATTTTTTTCGAATTTGTTTTTAAAGACGATTCTCAAAGCACCTACGGCTTTGAAGATTACATTCTGATAATAAAACTCGCGCTTTGCCTTGGTACTTAGTTTCCAATTGACAGACTTCAGCAAGATAATTTGTTAATCTTGTCCAAATCTACTAAAAACAACGCTTTAAATTTACGGGTCTCTTAAAAACAAAAATTGCGCACTTTGAAAATGATCCAACTTTCTAAACTGTTGTCTTATTAAGAAATTTCATTAAAATAGTTTTGGAACAGATATATTTTTTATCTAGCAGAAATTTGGATTGACATTTCTTAAACTATTAGAATTTTTTTGGTCCTTTTTTTAAAAATTTTAAAAGTGTTGAAAAACATATAACTTTTAGAATTTTTATTGAAATTTAAATTGTCGTAGGAGAATTTGCAAGTCTTTTTGCAATTTTGAATTACATAGTATATAAATATCATTGATTGTACTTATTCCTCGTGTACATTAGAAATTGAAAAACTTTTTCTAGTTACGTTTCTCTTATGACTTGTACAGCTTTCAGATAGGGCAGACCAGCAATAATTTGCTAACATATTTGCACTTTTTATAGAATTATACCTTTACTTTAACTCAGCTATATCCTGATGGAATCTTTCTCCTTGTTCGACGCTTACTGTTCCAAGATTTTCAGAAAAGAAATTCCAAATGAGAATCCAACATATGGTTTTTTAAAGTTATATTAACCTTTATTTCCTTGAAATTTTTTAGCATTTTATTCACCGACACTGGATAATTTTCTGTTTTTTTAATATCCAAGAAGTTATTGATAACGTTTTTTTACTAATTTCCAAGTCTTTAAGTATATATCTGAAAGCTTTTCTTCACAATTAGCATCAACCATAAGCTTCCCAATGTAAGGTCCAAAAAATGCACCCTTATTCAATTTTACATCACTAATATGTGAAAATTTTCCTTTCAAAAATGAGTATGCCTCAGTAGATTGCTTGATCAGTTCCTTGAAAAAACTTTTAGACAAACCTAATTTGATGTGCAATGGCGATAAGAAAACATTTTGAGAATCAACAAGGGTTTGTGCAATAACATTTTTTTGTCCGGGTATCATTTCCACCTACGGTGCCCATATTTTTTCTGTATAAGGTGCTGCTTTACGTCGGCTATCCCATTCACATAGAAAGCACATATGTTTAGTGCAGCCTCACTGTAGACCCATAAGAATACTTATTATTTTGAAGTGCCCACATATCCTCCATTTATGTTTATCATAATCAATTTTTTCTAATAACATTTTCACATTTTCATATCATTCTTTAGCTTGCGTACCATTAAATTCTGTTATGGATGGCTCTTCGTTACCATTATTTGAAAGTACAGCTTTCAAGCTAATTTTATTGGTCAATAAAAGGACGTCATTCATCAACCACAAATTCAAGATGAAGTTCGCAATATAGCCCTTCGATATAGCTTTTTTCTTCTAAAAAATAATCTCTGAATTTTTCTTCTCGACTTCGAAAAGGTATTTTAACGTTCATTTCAAGTAGATTTTTTTCTTTCAGGCGAGAAGCTAATATTTCTGCTTCAGCTTTAGAAAGAGTTAAATCACGGATAAGATCATTTAGCTCATTTTTATTAAAACAGATCAGCTCAGTTTGCTCCTTTTTTATTTCGCAATTCGATTCAAAGTTAGAAGATGAGTGCTCTAAACTGAGCGGTTGACTTTCAAAAAACTCTTGTGAATCTGCCGTTTTTACTTGCATTAGTGAAGGATTTATTGTATGTACTGGCACTCCAAGTACAGGCCTCGTGACTTATAACACTTGAGTATTTAAACAATGGGTTTAAAATAGTGTTAATTATATTTCTATTTGGTTTGACATTTAACTAATTTATTGAAAATTTCAATATTTGGTTAAAAAATCATGTTTTTTCTTCAAAAGTTCGAATATTTTGTTAGAAAACTACATCAAAAATGTATTTATTTTGTTCCAGATTCATTCCTTTGGTTCAAAATGCAACTGCTTCGTTAAACATCGATTTATTCAGTGCAAAATTCAACAATTTGTTTGAAAATTCATCATTCTCATAATTTTAGTTCAAAATTGATTTCCTTGCTAGAAAATTAAAGTATTTTGTTGAAAATTCGTTCTTTCTTTTGTTTAAAATTGATCTTTTTAACTGAAAATATAACTACTACATATTTTGTTGAAAAATGATGTTTTAAATTAAAAAGTCGTCTTTTTTGTGATAATTCAGCTTTTTTTTTATTTCA
>JAAAKG020210250.1:0-10967 GCA_010014905.2 Druon quercuslanigerum | reverse complement strand
TTGAAAAATTTCCCGAATAATAAAATTCTCGAATAATAAATTTTCCGAATTGGAAAATTCCCGAATAATAAAAATGCTCTGCATTTAATAATATTACCGAATTGAAAAATTTCCGAATAATAAAATTCGCGAATTGAAAAATTCCCGAATAATAAAATTCTCGAATTATAAAACCTTTGAATAATAAAATTTCCGAAAAATAAGATTACCGAATTATAAAATTCCGAAATTGGAAAATTCTAGAAAAATAAAATTCCCGGCATTTAATAAAATTACCAAATGGAAAAATTCCCGAATAATAAAATTCTCGAATTATAAAACCCTTGAATAATAAAATTCCCGGCATTTATTAATATTACTAAATTGAAAAATTCCCGAATAATAAAATTCCCGGCATTTATTAATATTACTAAATTGAAAAATTCCCGAATAATAAAATTCTCGAATTATAAAACCTTTGAATAACAAAATTCCCGGCATTTATTAATATTACTAAATTGAAAAATTCCCGAATAATAAAATACCCGGCATTTGTTAATATTACTAAATTGAAAAATTCCCGAATAATAAAATTGCCGACAAATAAGATTACCGAATTATAAAATTCCGAAATTGGAAAATTCCAGAAAAATAAAATTCCCGGCATTTATAAAATTACCAAATTGAAAAATTCCCGAATAATAAAATTCTCGAATTATAAAACCCTTGAATAATAAAATTCCCGGCATTTATTAATATTACTAAATTGAAAAATTCCCGAATAATAAAATTCCCGGCATTTATTGATATTACTACATTGAAAAATTTCCGAAAAATAAAATTACCGAATTATAAAATTCCGAAATTGGAAAATTCCAGAATAATAAAATTCCCGGCATTTAATAATATTACCGAATTGAAAAATTCCCGAATTGGAAAATTTCCGAATAATGAAATTCCCGAATTGGAAAATTTCCGAATAATAAAATTCTCGGCATTTATTAATATTGCCAAATTGAAAAATTACGGAATAATGAAATTCCCGAATCGAACAATTTCCGAATGATAAAATTCGCGATTAATAAAATTACGGAATTGAAAAATTTCCGAACAATAAAATTCCTGAATAATAAAATTGCCGAAAAATAAATCTACCGAATTATAAAATTGCTGAATTGGAAAATTCCCGATTAATAAAATTCCCGGCATTTAACATAATTAACGAATTAAAAATCTCCCGAATAATAAAATTGCCGAAATATAAAATTCCCGAATTGGAAAATTCCCGATAAATAAAATTACCGAATAATAAAATTCGGGAATAATAAAATTTCCGAAAAATAAAATGACTGAATTATAAAATATCCGGCATTTAATAATATTGACGAATTGAAAAATTCCCCAAATAATATAATTCGCGAATTATAAAATTACTGAATAATAATATTCACGGCAGTCGATAATATTACCGAATTGTAAACTTACAGAATAATAAAATTGTCAACAGAAAAATTGTTGAATTATAAAATATCCGAATTGGAAAATCAAACAATAATTACAATTTTTTCATAAATATGTTTTATTGACTGCAAAGATAATAATCAAATTTTTCTTTGTTTTAATGTTTCAAATTTCGAAAATTATTGTTTGAATTTAAAATTAAAATAATATTTAATAAAATATTTCTGGATAAATTTTTTTGAATTTGCATAGTATTTAAAAAAATACAAAATGATTTCGCAATAATCGAGTTTTAAATTTACATATATTTTTTTGAAAATCGATATAAGGTGTTTTTTTTTGTGTTCGAGGGGCAAGTTTGGTCAAGTTTAACTAGCAACCTAAAATTGTCAAATTTTCAAACTTGAAAATTGTATTTTTTATACCTTCTAAAATTGACCAAATTTACCGCTCGAACCCCAAAAAAGTACCCACTGTTTTCATCATAACTTAAAACGATTTTCAAAAAAATATATATAAATTTAAAATTCGATTTTTGTGAACGTTTTTACATTTTTTTAAATACTATGCACATTAAAAAAATTCGTCACCCAGAAATATTTTATTTAAAATTATTGTTACTTTAAATTCAAAGAATAATTTTCGAAATTTTAAACATTTAAAAGAAGTTTAAATAAAATATTCATTATTGTATTTGTAATCAATGAAACAAATTTATAAAAAAATTGCAATTGTTTAAACTCGGGAATTTTCCAATTCGGTATTTTTAATTTTCGACAATTTTATTAGTCGGGATTTATCAGGCGTCCCTTTTGTGTTACTAAAAATAAGTCCGAGGCCTCAAATTTTGAAAAATATGGATAAAAAATAAATAAATAATTGTGATTTTCAGAGTTCTGATCACGAGTGTTCCATACATCGGCTATGTACTCAACACAGGAGAAATGACCGGACCTTACAAATTATATGTAAAATGCCTGAAAGTATTAAAATATGACGCGATTCTGGTGAATGAAATCGAATGGAAGAAGCTGCCGGATTCGGAAAAAATTCCCTGGCTCATGCGAATTATACGCGAGAATTGCAAACACATTTTTGAAGGCGTTGATAATTAATGTAATTAATCTAGTCAATTATTTCATTATTTAATTAATAACGTTTTATCAACGCATTTTTGCAGCCTTCGACGACAAATTGTAAATACGAATGGAAATTTTTTTCTCAAGAGTGTTAGAACAATTGTTAGTGATAATAAAAAGAACATTTATAAATTGTACAAATAGTTTAGAAAATTAAATAGAATTTTAATATAATTTATTGTGTATTCAAATATGATTTGTTAAGTTTTCAGATAAAAAAAAATTAATGTTTAATCAAAGAAATGAACTTTGAACCAAACAAAAATAATTTTCTTCCAAAAAATGACAAATTTTCAAACAAACAGATGAATTAAAAAAAAAAGTTCATGTTTTTCGAAAAATGTAAATTACAGTTAAACACATTAATTTTCAATTAAAAAAAAAAAACAAATTTTCAATAAAAGAAATTAATTTTTTAACAAAAAAGAGAAATTTCTAATCAAGGAGATTAATTGCCTGGCAAAAAATTTAACTTTTACTAGAAAAATTAATTTCTTGTAAAAAATGTAACTTTAAATCAATGAAATAAAAAAAACTGATTTTTGAGCAGAGATAAAATGTTTGGCCAGAAAGGTACATTGTAAATCATAAATTGAACAGATAAGTTTTCAGTTGGAAAAAAATTTATTTTGAATAAACAAATTATTTTTCAATAAAAAAATATATTAACTTCCAATAAAAGAAATTTATTTTCGATAAAATAAATGAATTTTTAACAAAAAAGAGAAATTTCTAATCAAGGAGATTAATTATCTGTCAAAAAATAAAAATTTCCGACAAAAAATTTTATTTTCAGTACAAAAATTAATTTCTTGTAAAAAATGTAACTTTAAATCAATGAAATAAAAAAAATTTAACTTCCAATAAAAGAAATTAATTTTCGACAAAATGAATGAATTTCAAACAACGTAGTTAAAAAATAAATTACATTTAAAAAAAAATTATTTTCAAAGAAATGAATTTTTAACCAAAGAAAAATAATTTTCTTTCAAAAAATGACAAATTTTCAACCGAACAGATGAATTTTCAACTAAAAAATTTAATGTTTTTTTTGTCGAAAAATTTAAATTTTTGAGAAAACATTGAATAGTTCAAGTTTCATTTACAAGAAATTCATTTTTTTTTTTAAATTAATTTTCTACAAAAAAGACAATTTTCCATCAAGGTAGACGAATTTTCAACAAAATAGTAAAATTCGTAAACAAGCAGATAAATTTTTATCCAACGAAATTAAATATCTGTTAAAAAATATTAATTTTTAAGAAAAATGAAATAGTGTTAAATTTTCAGTAAAACACATTAATTTTCCAGTTAAAAAAAAAAACTAATTTTCCACAAAAGAAATGAATTTTTTAACAAAAAAGAAAAATTCTCAGTGAAGGAGATTGTCTGTCAAAAAATAAAAATTTCCGACAAAAAATTAATTTCTTGTAAAAAATGAAACGTTAAGTTTTCAGTTGGAAAAAAATTTATTTTGAATAAAAAAAAATTAATTTTTAATCAAAAAATATATTAACTTCCAAAAAAAGAAATTAATTTTCTTCAACGTAGTTAAAAAATAATTTACATTCTAAACAATTAATTTTCAATCAAAGAAATGAATTTCGAACCAAACAAAAATAATTTTCTTCCAAAAAATGACAAATTTTCAACCGAACAGATGAATTTTCAACAACAAAATTTAATGTTTTTTTTTTCTACAAAAAAAAATACAAAAGAGAAATTTCCAATCAAGAAGATTAATTCTGTCATAAGAAAAAAAATTTCGGACAATAAATTTAATTTTCAATAGAAAAATTAATTTCTTGTAAAAAAATGTAACTTTAAATCAGTGAAATGAAAAAAAAAATTATTTTTAACCAGAGAACAAATGTTTGACAAGAAAGGTACATTGTTTTTTATTTTGAATAAGAAAAATTAATTTTCAATAAAAAAATGTTAACTTTCAATAAAAAAAAACTAATTTTCTACTATAATGATTTTTTTAAAGTATGAATTAGAAGCCAAAACAAAAATTTTGTTTTCGCCATAAACATTATTTTTACTGCATCAAGTTTCTAAAAATATGTTAATTTTATTTCATGAAACATCTCGATTTTCCATTGCGCCTCACCGCCCATTTTTTTGCGGCGGACATTTCCTTCTCCAATAGGTCCTCATTCAATAAAACAAAGCAAAATGTTTTAAAATATAAATTTAATTTCCTTAAAATAGTTCTGTACAGTCTTTTCTGTTTAACGATACAGAATCGCGACGAGTGTCATACTTTCAAAAAGTATCTTCTCATCGTTTTCACATTTACAATATTTACAAAATGTACAATTATATTTCACTTAGCCTAAAAACAAGTCCTTCACGCGACAGCAACCGACTCGGGCTTCAAGCCCCGAAACATGTTGTAATCGATATGTTGGTTGGCTTCAATATTCAAAGGCCTCGAAGGTTTGCTCGGCGCCGCCAGCAATCTGCTCCAGGCTCTGCAAGTTTTCCCAGACCAGACCCACATTCCCGCGGTGACGCCAATCACCAGCGAGAGGAAAAGCCTCAACAGAGCCACTTCCAAGCCCGCAGCACTGTAAACTGGACCAGGAACGCAATTCTCCGTCGCCCTGCAGTCAAGGGCCGCTAAGAGAGCCAAAGTTCTCCACCTGGGCTTCACATGGGACTCGTGAACTGTGCAGGCCAAAGTGCCCAGAGCGGGCAGGGCGTAGAGCAAGGCGAAGATCCCCAGTCTCGTCATCAGCCTCTCCAATTTGGTTGCACTTCGGCCCGCGGATCTGACTGCTCTTCTCACCCGAACGAGGGCGCCACCTGCTAAGCAGGCAAAGACACAGCCGAGAAGAAGGAATGCGGCGTGAGGCAGAACTTCCAACCAGAGGGCAGCTTCATCGGAGATCTGGCAGAGCCCTGTTAGCTCGTCGGCCACGATGTTCCTCGAGATCAAGGTGCCAGCAGTAAGGAGGACCGGTAGACCCCAGGCTGTGGCGTGCAGATATCTTGCGATGTTGTGAAGAGCTTCGCTGCTCCATTCATGCCTCGCACTCAGCAACCAGCACCCACAGAGAATTGTCCACCAGACGGTGCTCACTAGTGTCAGATAGTATCTGGCGAGCCACCAAATCGTGCAGGGTATGCTTCGCAAGCCATCATGTACCTGGATTGGAATAGAAACATGGATGAGAATATAAATATTGTATGCTACTACTAAATTCGGATGGACACCCTAATCCAGGAAGAACTGATACGAATTGAATGGTAAAGATTAATCGTGCTTAGATAAATTTCCGGCTGTGGGCAAGCTTGGTTTTTGTCCCACAAGAGTGAGAAAGATGAAGAGCACTTTTTGTCCAGTTTTTGGTCATCTTTCTCACTCTAATGGATCAAAAACTAAACTTGCCCACAGCCGGAATAGTATGTAAGCATCATGGAGTAATAGTAAGGAGGCCAAACGACAATTCCCGCGCGAATGAAACATGACTCTTGCATTTTCAGGCACAGTTCAGGGGATCGCGTACTCTAAATTGTAAAGATTCAACGGGCAACGGCAAAATCCGTACCTAGCCTGTACGTCTGTAAATAAATATTAGATTTGCCCAATGTGAATTGTAGATAAGCTTAACCTACATCGGTTGAATATTACGTGAGAAATTTACATTTGTTTTAAATGTTTTCATTGCATCAGGTTACGTTTAACGAAAATATTACAGGAAAGATCCGATTCTGTTTCGATTCATGTCTTCATTTTCTGACACGAAATATAATCAACGCGCATGCGCCAGTAAACAGAGACAGTAATACATAAATCATCCTCTCTCTCTCTCTTTCTAAAGGGTGGACTCTCCTGCTTGTATGCGCGCCAATAGCATGCCTACTCTACCTGTAATATCTCTATGGTAGGGATACAAAAGTCGATTCCGATTCCTTCGAAGAATCGATTCTTTGCCGAAATCGACTTCAATAAAGCTTTTCATTTAAGAGCGGAAGCTTAGGCGCCGCCATGACAATTAGCGGCCATTTAAAAATGCAGGACATATTTTTGGTAAAATGTACCCTATCGTACCCAAATTTAATGTAAAAGTGAATGAAAATCATGTGCCAGGTGCTGAATTATTGCAATTATTGTGGGAAAAGAACACCATTTGTCAGTTAAAAAGGTGGTTCAAATGCAGAAAATAATGTACCAAAGGGAAAAAAGCAGCATTTTATTGACCGGTATGTGGAATGCAGGTTAGGTTTACATCGCTTATAGTCGTAAGGTTTCGACAGTGGAAAAAGAGTGTTTTGCATAAAAGTGAAATAACTGTAATAATAAATAAATATATAAAAAGGTTCGTAAAGCATTTTTAAAGAAATTTAGTTAAAAATGAATTGATAGCTGTCATTATAAGTGGGTTGTCAGTTTTGAAATTCACAAATGCAATTTTTTGAGTTTAAGCATTTTTCTCTGAAAATTCGTACAGTAACAGAAATATGATTTAAAAATAGTGAAAAAATTGTTTGTAATAAATAAATGAAACTGAAAGAAATGGAAATAATTTTTTATTCATGTTTTTATATAGTACTTTTAAAATCAGGGTGACGGCTTGCCCGGCCAGATAAGAAATTTTTTGTAAAAGACGAGAAATATATCAGTAAATCTATTTTTTGATTAAGAATTTGACAAATTGTGAGGGGAAAAAATCCATCCAATCACTTAAAATATTACGAATTGCATATCACACGATAATTTAAAATAAGCTCAATTAAAATTTTTAGAGATATTTATTATTATTATATAATCTTGTATAATAATTTATTTTGAAGCGTGAATTTGCAATATAAAGAATTTAAAATTTTTTAATAAACTGCAGTTCGAGTATAAATAATTGAAAAATACTTCCTTTCGAATGACGATTCTAATATGATGTTCTAAATTAAAGAATGTACATGCAGATTTAATGTTAAAAATTGAGCTGTGAATGAGAAAACATTAGTATTTAAAGAACATTAATTGTCTGATTAAACTTTCATAAACTATTTGTAATTAAATTAATTTTAAATTAATAGACTCATAATTAAACGCTTTAATTAATTTTCAAATAATATTCAAATGTTATTTCAGTTTAAAATATTTAAATTTTAACTCACTCTATTCATAATTTTGTAACGAAAGAAAGTAGCAGTTTGGTAAATTTAAGCGATATTTGGTTGTTCATATAAAAAATGGGTGATAAGTACATTCCAAGTAGGACTTGCACCGACTGTCACTTTTACACTTTCCAAAACAGCACTTCTTGCGCCCACCAACCTTTTTCCTTTTCAATGGATTCTCTCCTGGTATATAAGACATTTCTTTTGTGGGAAGTTTTTTAACTTTCAATTGTTCGAAATAATATTTTTCATCAATTTTTACTATTCCCACATACGTTTCAGTCAAAAATTGTCCTGAACTCACACGTAAGTGCTATATATTTTACGCGCTTGCGCAATGTAGTCTTCTTAAATGAAAAGGTCCATTGTAGCGAATCACAGAGTATCTTAAGAGTGCGAAGCAGAATAGTCCAATGGGAGAGTTTACCGTCAGTTAGAAGGCGCCACCGAACTTACGTGAATGGCCGCGTAATTTGAACTCAAAGCAAGTAAAGTAAAGTTTTTAAAAGAAAATTATGAAAAAATGAGCGAAAGAAAATATTAAACGTGGATTGTAGAATAATAAAAAGATAAACTCTAAAGTTGGAAAGTATTATCAAAGAAAAAATAAAAGATTTGGTAGGGAGGTAAGTTTTTACCAATAGCAGGTAAGGTAGATTTTTTACTGCTGTTTAAAATTTACCTCCCTAAAAAATCATTCGTTTCTTCTTTAATAATACTTTCTAACTTTACAGTTCATATTTTTATTAAGCTACAGTTTAAGTTTCATATTTTGTACTTCGATTTCTACAACTCCTTAATGATGTTTTTAAAATATTTAATTTAAAATTGACTTGAAATTTAAATATTTAATAAAAAATTTGTTAACTTACTTTAAATTAGCGCGGGTTCTTCGGCCGGAGGAGAAGGGGAATTAAAAATGATTTTTATTTTAATAAACAAATTTTAAGAGAATATTTCAAAAGATTTACAAAATTGTCCAAAAAAATGTGAAACATTTTAAGAAAATTTCTTTAATTTTATAGAATTAAAAAAAAATTCTAAAAAATATTAAACAACATGTAGATGTTTCAAGATTTTGAACTAAAATTGTAATGCATTTGACGTATTTTAAAATAAAAATAATTTAACTTTTAATTTGAACACGGAATTTTCAACTTTTATAAATTTATAGTTGGAACTGGAATTTATCCGGAATAATACTAATTCTGATTTGGAATTTTCAAATTTTAACAAATTCCGAGCCTTTTTAATTTACTGGAATATTTTGAAAAGGAACACAATTCTGAATTGGAACAGGAACTTTTTCTATAGAATTCTAATTCTGACTTTAAATTTGAACCAATTCGGAGTTAAAACTGGTATTTATCTCAAATTATAATTTGTCTTGGAACAGGAAATTTAAAAATGTTAATAAATTCCAAGAACTAATTCTTAGCTGGAGTTATAATTTAAAATTGCTTAAATGGTATAACTTTGAACATTTTCAAATTAGGGATGTTGCATGAAATGAGAAAAAAAGATATTATGATTCATTAGTAACTCATTAACATATTCCACGAAGAAAGATTTTTTTATTGAATAAGAAACATGTTTTTTTTCCTAAAAAAGTTTGAATATTACTCCCGCTCGCGGTATTTTAAGCCAGACGCAGAGATTGGCTAATCTTTGTGACGTTATTATTCGCGGGAAAATTTAAACTACTTAAATTGGGCAAATTAAAATAAAAAAATAAAAATTGTATCTGAACATGCATTTTAGAGTATAAATGGTTCTAAATGACTTTCATGTATTATTATTAAATAATAATTATAAAGAAAAGAATTAAAATAATCTTCCCAAATAGCGCCTGCCCATTGCTGACTTTTTTTGTGTTTTTTTCGGTAAAGGAATACAAATTTTATTCAATTTTTTACATGAGCCCACGTATCAATTAACTTTTCCAAAACAACCTATACCAGAACCTACACACGGTCATTTAAAGGTTCACTTGTTATCCTGAATGTTGGTCGGGAATTCAGGTAGGTAACGGGTATTTAAGAAGTTCGGGTGGGCATTTATAGAGTGTCTCGATTCCCGAAACAGCAGTAGTGAGATCTTTTTTATAATCTAGAAAAAAAATACTGATTCTAGACTTACAGGAACATAACTGGGTCCATCGCGTTGACTAGCACAGCTCAGATTTTCCGATCCGACTGCACCTCTGATGATGAAGGCCAGAGATAGCAAATTGTAGCAGAGAGCAAGGAAGACAATCGGCCTTTCAGGATACCGAAATCGGGAAGGATCCACCCAAAATGTGAGGAGGGTAAAAAGCGTCGAAAGGAAGCAAAGCCAGGCCCAGCCGATCATCCAGCGTTCGGCGAATCTTTTGTCTTCTGCCCTGTAATAAGCGTCAGCTCCACACCTCGGCACGCACGAGATCTGAAAGCATACCCGAAGTCAGTAAAAAAGAGAATCATCATTTGCGGTTTATCGGAATTCTTCATTCACTCTAGCGGATAAAAGAAGAGGAATTGAAAGGCTAATAGAAACTAAAATCAATTGTGAACTAACAATGTCGATATCCGGCGTCTGGATAAAGTGCGACGGGCACTGATGATGGTGATTGGTTGCCGCAGGTAGCTGTACAGGTTGCAGTGATTGAACAGGCCATTGCTGCTGAATTGCTGGTACAGCTGGCGATAGGGTTTCCGATAAAGCTTCTTCCGGTGGCGGTTGCACGCACAGTGTCCCTGAAACAAAAGAATTTCCTTATCATGATGGTTCAAAGTTTCCGGATGAGCGCTAGGTTTAATTAAATTTCCCGGGGACTCACCACTGTCTGGGAATCGATCACAATCGAGCATGTTTGGCCATGGTAAGGTAAAACTTGTCAAGGCGGGCTCGCAAGCTCGTCTCACTGATAAGCAGAGAGGCTTGCAAGCTGGAATTGCAACATTCTCGGAACATACTGGAGCAAAAACAGCGCAGAGAAAGATCTTCAGGTGACGTGAGCAGTTGTAGTGGACCAGCGGCATCAACGCTGTCAGCTGAAAAATAATAGAAAGTACGTCAGATTTTTGTCTTTGAAATCAGTTCGAAAAGGTGCTACGGAGTTAAGGGCGCTGATGTTCCTAAAGTAATTCTCACAAGCATGAGAATATGCTCGACTTTTAAAAGTCCTATTTTCTATTTTTATTCACATGATCCAAGAACCTACGGTCCCGCAACTTGGTGGTACGAAATAGGTTCTAGCCGCGTCTCGTACAGCGTCCT
>JAAAKG020210239.1:0-22650 GCA_010014905.2 Druon quercuslanigerum | reverse complement strand
ACACATTCGTAAAAACCTGTTTTTCGGGTTCAGGGGGTCTCAAAACGTGGACATTTGACAAAAACTGGGGGGGGGGGCCCAATTTTACACAAATCTAATACCTTCTCTGACGAGAATGTAAAAAGGTGTTTTTTATATATTTTATTCGGAATCCTCAATATTAGCTGATTCAATTTGGAATTTAACATTTCTCTTCACAATTAGCCTACGAATATAAATAAAAACCCCATAAATGAAAAAATTGTTTTTGCGAAATTTTGACGCTAATTATAATTTTTGCGGTCTTTTTCATTAAAATTGTTTCTGGTATATAAAGAGCCATTTCATACTCATAATTAGCTGTTTAAGTAAATTGTTCAAACAATTTATTATTGTCTTTATCAATTTGATGATAGAATAGAGTTGAAAATACCGGTTTTTTCACAAATTTTCCATTTATTGTTCAATTTTCAATTAGAGGGAGGTGTTAGTTTATCAATATTAACAAAAGTGATTGTTCAAACAATTTGTTCTTATTATTATTAATATTTTCTTAGTGGCCTAATAATTAATAAGATAAGGAAAAAAAAATTTTTTTAACAAATTATTGTTGTTCATGACTATTTTCATATATATTAATGCCTGATAGTTGCTTTCTTTGATCATTTATATCTTCCTCTTCTTTTTTCACTCAGGGAGGTAATAATTAAGGAAAGTTAACAAAAAATTGTGAAAACAATTTAATATTGATTATAAAAATCTTTTCTTAGATTACTATTGTGATTATTATTAAAAAATCATAAATAAACATTAGAGAAAACTATCTTTTGAATAATCTCTTTTTTGTGAATATATTTTGCTGAGATAAAACAGATATTTGAAATATGTTCCAAATTTTCTGCATGGATAGTATTGAATACAAGTTTATTTTGAATAAATTACTGAGAGACTTCGTAATTAGTAAGAATTTTACTATTTTATCAGTTTATTGAATTTTAACTAATAAAAATTAGAGATCAAAGCATGGGCAACTGTAATTTGGTGATTATGAATGATCTTTTATTGCCATATGAAAAGAAGTATTGGTAAGTATTTCCAATCCTTATTCGCGAAAAAAATACTAGATCCAATACTTACCAATAATTATTGTTTATATAGGTTAAAGCTCTTCGGCTTAAACGAACACATTGTCATCATGTATCTCGCGCTTTACACTGGATTTTGTCGAAAATGCGATCTTTTATACATTATGTTTAACTATATTACATCAAAATTATATTATATTTATTTATGTACCTCTGTCTGGGGCTGCTTGTTCAGATTGCAGAATAGTGTACCAATTTTATTCTTTATGATTACTTTAATATTTGTTTATTATTTTCTTTTTTATTCTCAGCTGCCCTGAAAAATGTATCAATTCAATAAATTTATATTATCACAATTCATTATATGTATTGGTCTTAAAACAAAAGTATTTTCACTGTCTTTTTTATAATTAAAAACAGTGCGCATCCAAATACAAAAATAATTATTATTATAGTCATTTTATTGCAACTTGTGTCATTTTCCCATAAATTGAGTTTGTTTATTTTCAATTTTTTTTTACACGTTTGTAGATATAACTTAGGCAAAAAACAAAAAGTTAATAACAAATTTGTGAATATTTGTTCGCTGAACAACGTTTGTCCTTTCATTTCTTTTTCGTCTCATGTGTCGTTTTTCAAAATTTTAATTTTTTATGTTTTATCTTACTTTTGACGATCAAAAGAACATCTACTAATCTTATTTAAAAATAATTAAGAACAAATTTGTAGATCCTTTTTTAGGAAATAACATTCTTTTTTGGAAGAGCAACTTCGGTCTATTCATTTTTAGCATAGCTTGCATCGCTTGTCAAAAAACATTATTTTTATTTTTTTAATATTGTTTTTTACGAATAAAACAAAAAGTACGTGTCCTAAAAAAAGTAATTCATAATAATTTTGTAGATCTTTTTGAGTGCACAATTTTTTTTGATTTTTTTGTCGGATATGATAATCTTATGATAATCTTTTAGGGTTTTCAAAACGCAACGTTTTTCTTCTCCTGACTTTTTTTCAGCTGTTCGGCTTAAAATGTTTATTATCTTTTATTTTTTTGGATTCTTAAAATGCAAAAACTCTTATGATTTTCTTTTTATTGAAACAAGTCATAAGGTTAAATTTAACGAGTTTCCAAGTGCTATGAATTGCCGTACATCGAATTTTTCAATATTGAAAGAAATGGTTTCGAAACGTGGAGATTTAAAGAAATCGGCGATAGTCAGTTTTCAGACCAAGACAATACCTTCTCATCATAATGAGAATGTAATAAGCTTTTTTCAAACATGGTTGCGTCGAACATTTGGTTCTTTAAAAAAATATAGTTGGGCTATTCATGCCACCCCCCCCCCCCCCTCATTCGCTGTTGACGGCCGAAGTTTGATCTAACCCCCCGCTCCCTTATACACACGAAAAGTAAGGTACCACGAAATTCTCTTCAAAGAGGGAAAATAAAGTGATTTTTCTTAAAAGTAGGGGAATATTGGGGCAATAAATTTAATTAAATAACATTTATATAAATGCCATATTGAATTCCACATAAAACACTTCAAATTCTTATGAGTGTAAGTTTTTAACTAAGAAACATGAATTTTCAACCAAGAAAGATTACTTTTCCACCATAAAATTTAAATTTTCAATACAAAAGGACAAATGTTTAACAAAAAACTTGAATTTCGCGACCAAAAAATATGAATGCATTAAAGCAGATGAATTTGCAACGTACACAGATGCATTTTCAACCAAATGGACTAATCTCTAAACAAAAAAGTCGATTTTTCAGTTAAAAAAATAATTTTTATAAGAAAAAGAACTTTTATCCAGTTGAATTAAACCAAATAAAAAGAGATTTTAACTAAATAATCCATTCCTCAGCCAAACAGATGAAAGAAGATATGAAGTTTTTAGAAAACAGTTCAATTTGCAACAAAAAGTGGATTTCTCAGAATAAATAAAGATGAATTTTGAACCAAATATAGTGAGACTCCTAGATAGGGCGCCATTAGGCAGTTATTCCGAAAATCAACGCCGCGCCAAGAGTAGGAGTAAAAGGAGCTGCGCGGGGTGTTCCGTGGTCACTTAGCCGTGGCCAAACTAAAGTGTTTACAGGGTTGGCTCATGCGTTTACAACCCTGAGCCGTACTATATCGAGATTAATCTCCACCACTGTCATACCCAAAAGCAGCACAAGTAAATTTTCACTGTAATTGAATTTTCAACTAAAAAGATACTTTTTAAACCAAAAATGGAAACGTCAAATTAGTTAATGAATTAATTGAAAAAAAACGAAATTGCAACCAGTTGAATTCAACCAAAAAACAATTTTCAACCAAAGAGTTGATTCGTCAACTAAAAAGATGAACTTTCGAGAACAAGAATAATTTTCTAACCCAAAAGACGAATTTTTACAAAGTAAACTTGAATTTTCTAAAAATAACAATTGAATCGCTGGCGATCAAACAGGCATACGCCCGAAACGCCGTCGTTTCAGTTGGCCCCTGATTCATATTTTTTTTCAGGTCAAATTTTAATTTTTTAATAACATATCCCATTAGGAAATTTTATTGCGCATATTTTTAGTACTATAAATAAATGTGATAACTTTATTAGTTTTCGAAATAATCAAGAAAATGTTACTTTTTTCTGCAATCGCAAAATGCGAATTTTTTGTGTTTAACTCGCCAAAAGTTCTACATTAATAGGAATTTTGCAAAAAAAAATTCAGAAAATATGCACTATCATATAACGAAAATAACGGTATTTATAGAATTTCAATTAATTGTCACTAAAAATTTATAACGACTTTTATTCTTCTCATGGCGTAAATTAGATATTGAACGTTTCAAACGCTTCGGGAGTCGAACGAATTTTCAGAAAATTAAAATTAACGGTCACCTAAACTTTTTTTAGGATTCAAGGAAGTTTTTTTGGAAAATATTAGGCAATTATGTTTTATAGTTTTAAAGTCACAATTGATTTAAGATCTCAGCGCTGTCCCGTACGCGTGCTAGCTCGTCCTGCAATATCAACGTCTGTATAACAGCGGACGATTGGAAGGTCAAGCCGGCCACCAAGGCATTATAATTTAAATTTGTTTATTATTTTTTAATAACAAATTATAAAAATTAAAACTTAAATAATATTTATATAATAACTTTTACGATTTCTTTATAAATAATTTAATCATTTTCAGCACTGTTTTCAGAGTTGTCTTCGGCAGAATTATTTTGAGTAGATTGCGAAAAATAATTTTGAAAGAATTCTTTTCCAGGGGCGCTTAGAAATTTAAAAAGACTTTTCACATCTGTTATTTTAGCCGATTTTAGCCCAATTCGAAGTGGACTAATTGTTGGAAGATCTTTTATTTCAGGATTAGTAGTAAATAAAAAAGTTTGGCTTTCGTTTCAACGGGATCTCTACATTTTAACATTCCGCGGGGTATCAAATTTTTCTGATGATAATCTCTGCGGTCCTAAAACTGTTTGTGAAGTTTTTCTTGATAAGCAATTGAAACTTTTTCAAAACATTTTTCTCGGCAGCAAGCTTCAGTAACTTTGAAAATTCTCTCTGGGATTTCTTTTTCTTTTACACCATCCCTTATATTTTTAGACTTAGTAATATATTCCTTTCCCTACAATATAACCCATAAGTTTTGCAAACTTTTTTATTAAATGAAACGTCCATTCATTGAATGCCCTCAATTAATTTCGTAATAATTTGATATTTAAAACTTTTTCCACTTGCAATAGTAGAATTCAATGTGAAAAATTATATTAGACTATTTGAACTAATTTTAAAATACGAGATTGTTCAGAAAAAGCTGTAGAAATATACAGTATAAGAAATCAAATAAAAAATAATAATAGAATATTACAATTTTCAGAAAAGTTAATTTTTCAACCAATTTTCTTCACCACCTATTTCTTTTCCTGCTTCGACCCATATTTAGGTTCTTTTTATTTTAAGCAAACTTAAACCGTCCTAAACAGAATTTTATATGCTAACACTATTCTTCAATATTGTTTCTGTGCATTATCTTCGTTAGGAGAAAATCAAAATAAACATATGCTTTTTTGTTCTGGTGGCCGGCTTGACCTTCCAATCGTCCGCAGTTATACAGACGTTGATATTGCAGGACGAGCTAGCACGCGTACAGGACAGTGCTGAGTTCTTAAATCAATGGTGACTTTAAAACCATAAAACATAATTGCCTGATATTTTCCAAAAAACTTCCTTGAATTCTAACAAAAGTTTAGGTAACCGTTATATGATTATATGACATTGCATATTTTCTGAAATTTTTATTGCAAAATTCCTAATAATGTACACAAAAAATTCGTATTTTGCGATTGCAGAAAAAAGTAAAATTTTCTTGATCCTTTCGAAAACTAATAAAGTTATTACATTTATTTAGAGGACTAAAAATATGCGCAATAAAGTTTTCTATTGGAATATGTTATTAAAAAATTAAAAATTGATCTAAAAAAAAATGACCCTTTTGATCGCCAGTGGTTCAATTGTATTTTCAACCCGAAAATATGATTTTTCAACAAAAATTTAATTTTCTAGATAAAAATTACTTTCAAACCAACCCAAAAAAACGATTTTTTAAAAAACAGTTCGATTTTAACGCAGAAAATATGAATTTCAACCTAAAAAAATTATAATTTAAAATAAAAAACAGTTTTATTGAACTAAAATAGACCAATTTTTAACAAAATAGTTGAATCCTCCACCAAAAAACAGAGAAGATTAATTCTCAACCGAAAAAGTCAAATTTTCCACGAAATACATGAATTTTTACCTAGAAAAGATTAATTCGCAATTAATAGATTAATAGATTAATTAGACGAATTTTCGCTAAAATGATGAATTTAAATAAAAACAATTGATTTTCAACAAAAGAGTTCTACATTCAACCCAACAAATAATTTGTCAACCAAGAAGGTTAATTTTATAAAAATGGAATAGGTAAATTTTAAACCATAGAAATGAATCTTTAACCGAAAATATCAATGTTTAACAGACTATATCCACTCTCAACCAATAGTTAAATTTTTGACCAAAAAGATTATTTATTAACAAAATAGTTGCATTTTCAACAAAATAATTAAATTTTCAAGAAAATAGCAGAAATTTTAACTAAACGAGATGAATTTCGAACCACTAAAAATATAATAGCAGACTTTTCAACCAAAAATAGTTGGATTTTGTTATTGATTTCTATCAATTCAGTCCGCATTTACGCGAAAAAACGAGTAATAGGGGAAGTTTTTTAAAAACAGGGAAAAAAAGATTTCTTTTAAAAAGGGAAAACAGGGAAGTGGGAAAGAATTTTCCGTGACTAAAACATACTGGGAAACATTTTCTGGGCACAAAATCTCTGCCAAAACACATGAAAAATTAAAAAATTTACTTGAATGAAAAACACACCAAACTCTACCAGTGTCTCTTGAATGTATCGCTAATATAAAAGGAAGAAAAAATACATTAAATAAGAAAATTTAATATAGAAAAGGTGACATAATATTAATTAACAGATGACAAGGATATGAAAAAACACAAATAAATATATTTAACAGTAATATTGTAAACTAATAAATCGTAAAAGAAAATAAACAAATTTTTAACAGAAAACACAATAATTTACTCCTAACGACCTAATTTATCTTGACTTTATTTTGGAATTTGGAAAATTTTTTCTTGTATCTGCTAAGAAAATATATTAAGATTAGTCAAGATAAGGGAAAGGTATTATCTCAATATCATAACTTTAAAAGTTGCCAATGTGTTCAAAATAATGTTAGTATCAAACGCAGTCAGATATACCAATCTTCATTGCAAAGATTAATTAATATGATATTCCATATCTCAGAAAATCGTCACGATTACGCGTGCCTATTGTCCAGAGGCATAAGCTTCTTTTATTTATTTTGACTAGATAAAAACAGTAGAACCTGAACATTCAAAATATGTGATTAGCAAACTAACGTTCCCTCTTATCACCCTACCGGAAATTCTCATTGTACATCTTTTAGATAAAATCTTTGAAATTTGATAGTGAGATATCATTTTCATCATATCCTAATTTCTAGTAAAATTATAAAAATGATGTTTTGATAATGTGCACTACCGACAGAAAATTTAGTTATATATTTCCTTTGACTGTTTGGATATTCATATATAGTTCACTTCAAGAAACTGAATCTACGACTTTGCAAGTAGAATCATTTGAAAGATTACGAAATTTCGCGTCCAATTCGTCTGTGTTGTGATAATTTTGATTACGTAATGAAATTGTTTTTAAGTATTCTTTTCTAGATTTGGCCAAGAAATGACCACAAGGTTTCAGAATGTTCATTTTGCTTAAAAAAATGTATGTTTTTGAAGCTATCCTAATGAGAAGGTATTGGTTTTATGTAAAATTTTACTTTCTCGGTTTTTATCAAATTTCCACGTTTGGAAACCCCTGAGTCAGAAAAAACGATTTTTACTAAGATTTTTGTCAATCTGTCTGCTGAAAATTCAAATTTTTATCATACGAAAAATAATGAAAAATCAAAAATTCCATTTTGCAGTCAAATTATGCAAGATACGAAAAAAATTGAATCAACTGAAATTGCGCGCCCTAAAAAGATCTACAAATTTGTCATTAATTACATTTCGATGGAACGAATAGTTTTTGTACTTAGTAGTCAATAACAACATTAAAAATAAAAAATTATTGCACTAAAGTTGTTCACCCTAATAAGATCTATAAATTTGTTATTAATCATTTTTAGATAGGACGATTAGATTTTCTTTCAATTGTAAAAATTAAGATTAAAAGTTTTTAAAATAAATTTTTGGAAATTCGACAAAAGTGACGAACAAAATTAAAAGAAAAAAGTTGTATGACCAAAAAATATCTAAATTGAATATAAACAAATCAAATTTATTTAAAAACGACACAAGTTGCAGGTAAATATTTAATAATAATTTTTATTTTAATAGAATGCGCATTTTCTAATGATAGAAATAATACAGTAAAAATACTTTTGTTAAGAAATAATAAAAAAAAAGAATTAAATAGGACCTTTGTAAATTATTTTTCTATATCTGAATAAGTAGTGCCATCCTGAGATACAGAAATAGACATAATATGCATTTTATATAATAGAGTTGGACATAATGTAGAAAAGTTCGCATTTTCGACGAAATCAATTGCTAAGCATGAGATACGTGATACATGAAATGACAGTTGTTGGTGCTTTGACCTTTAATTTTAAAAGGCTTGCGCACATATGTGCGGTAAATAGAAAGACCAAGGACCTAGCATGAGGCGAATGCATTATCGAGCGCGAAGCGCGAGGCAAATATGTTATCGAACGCGCTGAAGCATGCGAGCGAAGCAAGCCGCGCCTGTAGCGCGCAATGAGAATGTGCCCGCACAGCGGGCAGATTTTTTTTGCTCGTCCGTTAAAATAATTTCAATTTAAGCGGATTCGACGCGAAATTTCCTAATCTTATGAATCACCGGAATTATAAAGTCTTAAATTAAGTTTTTTGCAAATATTTTCGTCTTTGAAGTGAAGTCTAAATTCTCAAACGGTTAAAAGATGTACTCTTAAGTTTCTGTCGGCAAAAAAACGCGAGCCATTTATTAAAATTATGTTCTTCCAGTTAAATTAATTTTATCCATAATAATGAACAAAATAATTGTCGCAAATAAAAATATCTTTCCAGATGGAAGTCTGTATTGACAGTATCGAATCTGCAAAAAATGCAATCAAAGGTGGCGCCATACGACTTGAAGTATGCAGTGCATTATCAGAAGGTGGTTTAACACCAACTCCTGGATTTTTATCGCTGATCAGAAAAATTTCCCCCATTAAAATTTATGCAATGATCAGAATTAGAGCCGGAGACTTTGTTTTTACTCGTGAAGAAATGGATGCAATGCTCATAGATATTAAAGCTCTAAAAAATCTAGAGACAGACGGTTTCGTTTTTGGCGCCCTTACAGAGGAAGGAGAGATTCATGTCGATTTTTGCAAAGAAGTTATCGATGCTGCAAGACCATTTCCTGTCACTTATCATCGAGCTTTTGACCAAGTTAACGAACCTCTAAAATCTCTAGAAACATTATGCGAAATTGGATTCGAGAGGGTTCTTACTTCTGGTCAGAGATTGTCAGCTTTAGAAGGAATTACTTTAATTAAAAAACTAATTGAACAAGCTCAAGAAAGAATTATAATCATGCCTGGTGCTGGAATCACTAAGGATAATTTAAAAGCTATTAAAGAGAAATCTGGTGCTAAAGAATTTCACGCCTCAGCGAAAAAGGCAAAACAATTTTTTAAACGCTTAACTGATGTCAAAATTGGAAGCGGGACTGACTTTTGTGTCATGGTAACTGATGAAGAATTGGTGAGAGAAATGGTAAATATTTTGGAAGAAAATAGATGAAAATCAAAGATTTTTTATGAATTTGTACCAATAAAGAATTTTTCATTAAACATGTGAATATTATTAATTATATTTCTTATTTGCAACTCCTATTTAACAGTCATAATTTGATGTGGCCTACTTAATAGGTTCAACTCTCAGGATTTTATCTAATACGCTTTGTTAAATCGAGCAAAGTTTGATTGCGATTCGACGATAAAGTTTTATCAAAGATTGACATTAAAAACTATTGACTGATATGCGCGATGATTTATGAGGCATGTTTATCCTTACACAGGTTTAAATATTATATTTTATGATTTGAAATCGTACACAGAAAAAACTATGATTTTGTCTAACTTGGGAATCTATATACATTATGCATATAGGTATACATAGGTATATTGCAATTTTTTTTTATTCGGAAAATGGTCAGCAGTATAGCCTTAAAGTTTAAATTTAAATACTGCGTTATATCCCTGATTGTCAGTACACTAGTCATATCAGACAAGAAGTTTAAGTTCATTGAAGGTTACTGTCTCACAGATAAGTAAATAATTTTTTTTCGATTTTCATCTTAGTTTCTAGTTTCTATACAGATGCTAAAATTATCGTCTATTTATTCATGTTTTATATATACTAATAGAAAGTTTTTCTTCTTTCTTGGAGTTGCGATAAGCTTTTCATAGAGTTTTTAGCGCCGCTTTATACTTTATATGCTTCCATTCCGGAATATTTTTATTTTTGTTCCTTTGTTCAATTTAATAAATAAAGATGGTGCGCCTAAAAATTTTACCTAAAAATTACTTTCTTATATCAATTATTTTCGAAACAAGTTATTGTGTTCTTAAAAAATAGGATAAAAAAATTACATAAAGCAGTTTTTTTTTAATTTTCCACTTTTTGTCCACTTTTAAATTAGACTGAGGAAATAATCAATTCAAGTAGAAAAACATATTTAATTCACAATTTTTCAAACAATATTTTTGAATAATGCTAGAAAATTTCGATTTTTTCTTAAATGTTTAAGATTTTGTTCACTTTCACTTACAGCGAGGTAAAATTTAATAAAATTTGATAAACATTATTGTCTATAACTATCTTCTCTTAAATAATTGGTAGAAAGCTGCAATGCAAATACAATGCAAATACAAATAATTAATAAACAATGGAGAGAATTATCTTTAAACAATTTCTTTCTTTGAATTAGTAACTGAGAGCCTATATGTTTGAATTATTATTAATATTTATTATTTTTTCCTAACTACAAAGTGAAATGCAAGCTAAATATTTAAGAAAAATACGCAACTATCATTCATTAATATATGAGAAGATAGTGAAGTTATAGTAGGTATGTTATTTCTCTTAACTGTCAAACTGAGAAAATAAGGTTTAAAGTTTAACCATAACATACTCTACTAAAACGTTGACAAATGCCGAAATTAGCACAAATTTCATTACCATTATGAATGTATTTCACCTGATATGGAAAATTGGTTTTGGAAATGGCTTAATATTAGATTCCAAAAATTAATTTTTTCTTAGAATCATAGAACGCCATGTCCACAAAATATGTATTAATAAATTATTTATCATTAAATTCTTAATTAAAAAGTTTAACAAAACGATAGTTTACAATATTCGGCCGTAGTTCATATCTCCAATTAAATAAGTTATTTACAAATTAAAGACTTTCCAGTAATATTCCGATAGTTACTTTTAAAGTTAAACATATTTTTGAAAATTGTTATCTCTCAAATTTAACTTAGTTTAGTCATATAAAATGTGCATTACGAAGTTAGCCTTTTTTCATTTATAGCTATGCAGAAAAGAACATGGGGTGATATAGTTAAAAATCGCTCTGATTAAAAAGTTTATTAAAACTGGAAAATTTAAGAAGAAACGGCAACTGTCCAGCATTGCTATAGGACCATAGAGTTATGAGCAATAATAATTAGTTTAAAAAATTATTTTTGTTAAATTTAATAAATTATGAATAATCCAGTCTATGTGAATAGTAGACAAAAAGGTAAAAATTTCATTATGAATTATAAATGCTCCAGTCTAAGTCAATAGTAGACAAAAAGTAAAAATTTCAGAAAACACCGTGACTTACTATCATTCTTTAAAAGGAATTTTATTAAAAATAATAGTTAATAGTTAAAAAAATATATCTGTTAACTTGAATTAATTATTACCTTAATCTAATGTAAAAGTGGACCAAAAAAGGAACATTTTAGAAAAAACTGCCACTTTTTAGCATTATTCTAAGAGAATGTTATTATAAATTTAAACATTGTCTAAACAACTATTTCTGTTGCAATAAATTGATTCTTGCCTCGATCTAACTCAAAAGTTAAAAATAAGTTGATAATTTCGGAAAAAGCCGCGATAGATTGTAATAATTTGTATTATATAGCTAATTGTGAAGAGAAATGACGAGTTTTAATTTCATTCTGAATAAAATTGATAAAACAAATTCTTTTCCTATGGGACATAAGTGTTAAACTGCATGGGGGCTCGTTGAACCTCAAAGTATCAGTCTTTTTAACAACAAAAGAACGCATTTATTTTTTAGGAAATCGAAGAAGTTTGAGAGTGATATGAATGAAAATTCGGGAGAGTGAAATGTGGACCAACCTACTGGAACTCCTGGCGAAAGAAATTTTTCAATTCCATTTTGTTGACTTCGTTGTCTAATTCTTCACCCAGTATTTTAATTTAAACGTAAAGTCTAAAATTTTCCGATTTCAGTGCTACCGCGGACGAATTTCTGAATAAAAAAACTAATAGTATAAACATATTAGGTCTGCCCTGAAGGTATGCCACCTTGTATGTCACTCTGTATCTAGATGTGCTGTTATGAAAACAGGTATTAAAACGTTAGGGGAGACTAGTGTACTAGTGTACGCAGTTGCTTAACCCTCATCACTTATACCTCTTAAAAATGACATATTACTTACATTGTGTCAAATTGACCCCAGCTGGCTTTGAAGCGTTGTCATACTAATTGTATGTATGGCTTTAACTTGTAACAAATTCACAGTCGCTATTTAATATATGGAAATTAGATGCTGATTGTGTTTTTTAAATGAAAACTATTTTAAGGTGTACAAACAAAAATTCTCAAAATCCTATTCAAATTTTCGTCTGAAGTTGATGTTAGGGTCATTCTGACCCCGTGTAAGTGATGAGGGTTAAGCGTCTAACGACGTACGCGTCGCATTTCAGAATGACGAAACACACCAAACACAGATTTTGAATTAAATTTTGCCAAACAACTTTTGAGTTTTCATGTTCGGAAACCATCTCTATGATTCGAAAAGTGTATGTTAATGAGTCTAAGTGTAATACTTCAATTAAACAGTTGTTTAAGCGATTTCAAACGGAAATTGACCCCTGCTCTGGCAGGCCCACAGCGGCCAAAGCAAAGCAATGCTCACTGTTTTCTTCAGTCATAAAGTTGTTTTACAGTCCTACACCAAAGAATACGTTGCAAAAAGTAACACAGTAAACAAAGAGTATTGCCAAGGAATTCTAAAGCTATAACTGACGCAGTAAGAAGATAACGGCTTGATTTGCGGAAAAGTGACGATTGGGTCCTTCTATATGGCCCTCAGGTCCTTCATCACGACAATGCCGCACTTGCCCATTCATGGCAGCTTGTTGGGCTTATTATTAGTGGAAAATTTCGGCAGCCCCCATACACACCTGACCTGACTCCCTACGATTTCTGGCTATTTCCCAAATTTAAGCATCCTCTAAAATATTCCGAAAGGTCACTTTAAGGACTGCTTTTGAAAGTGGAAGAATGGCTGAAAGAAGGTTGTTGCTTCTAAAGGGAAGTACTTTGGTGGGGGGTATAATCGCCATTTACCAGAAGTAACTCTTACTCTGGGTACACCACAAAGTCCGATACTTTCCGTACAGACCTAGTAAGATTCCAGTCGTTATTGCAAATGTTTAATTGTAAACGCAGTTGTTAAATGTTTTCAGAATATTTAACAAATTTTTGTATCTAGAAAGTTTTGCGCTTTTTTATGTACGCAAAGATTTTATTATTAATTTCAAAATATTTTAAAATTCCTAATAACACGTATTTAAAGTCGCAACTACTTTTCAATCGTTTTCAAGACTTTAATAAGCCTTGCAAATTAAAATAAAATAATTGTGTAAACTTATGTTTATTTCTAATTAGTTGCGATATGCAAACAATGAGATTAGATTAAATTCGACTTATTTTAGTATATTGCGAATCCAATTATTGCGTTTATAATTGCTACGTAAAAGTTGTACAAGTGAATTTCTGGGTGTTTCTTAGAAAATGTACTTGATAAACGATAGGCATTAGTGTATTTTTCTTGTTGCATTCGACATAAAACTTTCAAAACTACCAAATATTGACATTCAGGGGCGAACATTGTATAATTTCGTAATTATGGAATGACCGCATGTCTGGCGTACGTCTCCCCTACTTCGCGATAACCGAGGTCGCTACCACGATGGCGCTAAGAAAAAGTTCCGACAAGTTCTAGCAATACGTCTAGTATATAACTTCAAACACAGAGCAGAGCTTCTCAGTACAAGCTCGACATTTGTTAGGAGCGAACACGAATCCAGGATCTCAGAAACCACAAACTCTTTCATCATGCCAGTTCAAAATAAGAAGACTCCTGACTTTGCCGAACTTAACGAACTTGCTTCAGAACGGGTAAGGAGAATCAATTATTATCATATATTTTAAAATCCTTCACTGAAAAATGAATTGTTGAAAAGAAATGTTCAAATTCGATTTGGCAAATGCACCATTAGTGAGCCACTTAAGATAATAGTTATATTTAAAGCAGTAGAAAAAGTGATTCTTAAGTCGAATTGAGATGAAATTCATTTATTTGCATTTTAGACATTTTAAAGCTGCCCATTTACCCATTAAATTGTGGCTTACTACTGGTTTTATTATAAAATATTTGATGTGGAATAGTGTGATTTCTTTTTGTTTTGTTTTTAGCACTGACTAGTATTACGAAATTTTTCGTAAAACTAACCATTCACGTATAGCGCACTGGCTAGTATTGCGGATTAGTGGTTATTACGAATTAATGTCAAAGTTTGAAATATGAGATCAGTATTTTGATTTTTGTTTCATAAGTGTCTTTAACTAACATCATAAAAAAGTGTGTTTAATACTAGTATAGTAATCAAGTTGAAAAATACTTTCTGAATTTGTCAAATTCATTAATAATAAACAATATTGCCCTTGGCGCTTGACAGGGGCTCTTGTGGTTCTAACCCTAAGAATAATAATAAATAAAAATTATTGTTATGTCCTTGCTGTTACTGATACTTCTTGGTATAACAAAAACAGAGATTCTAAAAATAACATTTGGTGCTTCTGCTATTCAAACTCATATTTAAGATTTTGATTGTTTTGTATCAGTTCAAAATATTTTTACCAAAAAGTTGAGAATTTAACAGAAAGTTCCCAAGACCCATGGCTTTCAAGATTTTTGTTAATTTTTGTATTTTATAAAGATCCAAATTTCGTACGTACAAAGAAAAATATTCTTTTATAAATTAAAACAATTTTAAATAATTTGTTTACAAGTCGTGCTTGATTATTTTTTATTTCAAATGACAAACTGAAAAATGACACGCGCCTAAAAAGTAATTTAAAGCTATTGAATTTAACCTTCCAATTGCTAAAATCTGTCAAAAACTGACAGATTTATTTTTTATAAGCTCTAAATAGTTAATTCGATGGCATGCAAACTTTCAAATGGTGTAGAAGTCTGTTTTGTAGAAAATTTTAACTCTAAAGAAAATATGGTTCAACTGAGCATTTAGGAAAAATATAGTGCACACTGTGAACATTTTTTCATTTTCGAAGGGTTTATATTTTCTGCGTCCGGGATTCTCCTACTATTACATAATCGTATTACTTTTTGTACTCGACATAAAATCATCGAAAGAAAAATTGATGTTACATTCACTAAAAATTAATGCTATTAGAGTATTTTTAACACTCCCTTATGAAATGTAAGTTCACATAAATTAGCTTTCATGAAGAAAGTTAAAAAATTCTTATTTTTACTTGTTAAATATTTTATTTAGATTTATGTCAAATTAGGATTTCTATTATCAAAAAAGAGTAGAATCATGGAAATTTATTTGTAACTTTTACCAAAATTCTCTATTATTATTCAAGAATTCATAAAATGTACACTTGTCAACACATTCGCGAAATCTAACGTAGACATTTTTATAAATTTGACAGAAAAAAATCTACATTCTCTATTTTTGTAGGTATACTTTTCCACTTCCTTTTAATTCCTTAAAGCTATGAGCTTACACAAAAGACATAAGCTTTTTCAAATACCTACCGCCAACTAAAAAAAAAATAGGAAAAATCTACAGGAAAATGTTCAGCTGTATCGCAGTAACCGATTTTCCATATCAAAGTGGCTTCTGGAAGTTGCAGAAATTTTAACATATTAATAATAAATTTACATTACTAAATAATAATTCTAAAATTTATATGTTTAATAATAAATGACGCGTGAATCATCCATTTAAAGTGTGAATCATTCAGGAGAAATTATCATATTGCGATAGTGAGCTAAAGTCGATGAGCTTATCCTGAACTGCACCACTGAAAAATGAAAGTAGAATTAAAAATTGTAAACAAATAGTAGATAATTCCAGAAGAGCGCGCGTATGGCGCGTGTACGCTGTACACCCTTTATCTGAAATTATGCGACTTCAGAAGTAGATTTTAAAAAACGGAATGTTAAAAAAAATTCCTTGAATATATATGAATCAATGAATTCTAACCCGATCTAAACCTCCGGTCCTTATTTCAAAACTGTTTTTATGAAAAATTACATTTTAAAACTTAATTATTTAATTCTTTAATCTTTCATAATTTTTTTTTTAATTTTCCTATACTTTATATTAATTTATTTGACTAGAAATTTGATATTTTAACATAAAACTTTTTTAATTTTCGTAATCTATAATGTTCATAAATTATTGAAGTTTGAAATAAATTATGTTTTGAGAATTACCTCATGATTATTGATTATATCATTTCTCTTAAGAGAACGGTTAGCTTGCACATTTAGTGCGTCTGACTTTTCGAAGAAATTATATGGTTTGAAATATTTCATTCTGGAATCTTACACAGACAATACGTAAATATGGGTACATCAAATTGACTCGTGCCACTCAAAGCCACGCGCGATAACCAATCAGCTACGTTATATACATGTATATGACTAATCAATATTGAATTAACTGATTAAAAGAGAATTCTGACTCGAACTGGTTTAATATTAACTGAATTCAAAAGTTTATCGCCGCTGTTTGACATTTCGACCCTATTACTTATCTACTTAAAAAAGCTGATTCTTACGGAGAAAATAGTCCAAACATCCGCTTTCATTTTTTCAAAATTAAATTCTGTAAAAATATGAATTAAAAATTTAGACAACAAACGACTCTTGTAGTATTCTAACGTATTTTGTTTTATTCCACTTGTTTCTTGTTCTGATTTTCTAACCACTCGTAATGAGAAATATCCAGGTAATCGTACCGAAAAAAATCGACCTACTGGTACTGAAATTTCGGTACGCGATAGATAAAGCGATTTAAACATGACATAGTTGTCACTTCTATATTTGGGGTTGACTCGAATCTGAATTTATATTTTGGCACTTAGGATATATCTGCAAACTAAGGCGGAAATTACACGACTTTTTGTACACGGCACACATGCAAACTGTGGAAATATTTCAAAGTACAAAGCTGAAACACTGTCCTGAAAATAGCGGATCGCTGATAACTAAAGTGAAATGCGGACTTTGTAATTTAGTGCTCCAACATTTTCCATTCTGATACGAAAATGCTTCTGCTAAGCCGTATTATTGAGAGATATCTTACAGCCCAGCAATCTGCAATATTTTGTTATCTGCCTTTGTTCGTTTTTCGGCAGTAGATGGCAGATGTTAATTTCCTAAATAATCTGTTGGCACTGTCTAGTCTTAGCGAATTTTTTATAGGACTAATCGGTCATGCACAGTGCTAGGACTAGTATTACGGAATGTTCCATATATTACTCATAGCCCATAAGAGTAGACAGTGCGTAATTAAGGATATAAATATTTTTATATTATTTGAAATAAAGATCTTTAATTATTCTTGTGAATACAAGGATTTGAATTATTATGAATTTTTATAATTTCAGAATGGCGCAAGAATACTTTTCGCTACAGACGATTGGTTCGCTGTTGCCGAGAATCTACTCAAGGTAAGTTACTTCCAATTTAGCCGCTGAAATGAGATCTGCTAAACAAATTACCTAGTTTTGTAAAATGCTAAATGCAGCCTGAAATATTTATTTTTGCCCTTTTTTAGTCATGTTTCATTGTTGAAAGAAGTATTTCTTTATATTCAATATATATTATGAACGTTTAAGTAAACGAAAATGTTCACAGATGGCTTTGTAAAATAGAAAAAGTGTAAAAGTATTTATTAGTTTATATTTCATTCGTCTGAACAATCAGAAATTAAGTGTAAACGTGATATTTTTTAATATTTTGCGCAATATTTAGAGAATAGTATTTTTAAGAAAAAATTATAATTTCTAGAATAAATGTATGATTCTAGGATGAGGATTCAGTATGGAAAGATAATCTGTATACGACATACGGAAAGTGGATGGACGGCTGGGAAACCAGAAGGAAAAGAATTGCTGGTCATGACTGGGCAATAATCGCTCTGGGTCGACCTTCCGTTATCAAAGGTGTCTGTGTAGATACTGCTTTCTTTACCGGCAATTACGCACCAAGATTTTCCATTCAAGCCGCACGCTTATCGACTACAGGTACACTTTGACATAAAAATAGAAACATTCATTCACATTCACTCAAACATTTATTCAATGAATCGATTCAGATCTAAGGAAATTTGGATACGTCTCGCATCTGACAATACAAGGTTTATTTACAAATAACGACGACATGTGATTTACATATGCATTTTTGTTTGTAATATCTTTTGAAACCGTAATAGAAGCCATTATTATGCTTGTAATTAAATTCGACTATTTCAGATATCTTGAGAGGAAATAAGACTAAAATTTTATTATTTTTGGGGAGGTTAGTATCTTTTTTATCTTCATTGCTGATTTATTATGCACCCACCAAATATTTATATTTATTTATTTTATAATTGAAAATAGATATATAAAAAAGAATTTAGTAAATGGACTTTGCAAGGCTAAGCAGAATTAGAGAATTTTTTTATTATATCCCTCGAGTGTTAATATTAGGTCGAAATATATGTGGCAAAACGGTTTCACTTTTTAATTACATGTATCATACAAAGATTGTTCTGTCAAATTTGATCGCAAATGAAAAAATCGAAATAAACTTTTATCTAAAGGTATTTTTGCGCGTGTCAGGTGTCCAATTATTCTACAGATCATTAAAAAATATCTCAATTATTTACAAATTACCATGAGCACTTTAAACTTGCTTGACAAATCATACAGCGATAATTCCGGTTTAGCTTATATTCTCATTTAAACATAATTATTATATGAGTAAAAGCTTTTCAAATTGTAATTTTCAGCGCTTCATGTTTAAATGCTTCAAATTTCGGAGCCTAAATTCAAGATCATTTCATCTTTAAATATTTAAATTCTGGATCAGAAAGTGAAAAAAATGATCAATTTCATTATCACAAAATATGAATCTTCAAATACGCTACATCAACCATGAAATTGTAAAAGAAGTTTTAAATAAAAAATTTTTTCAGATGAAAGTGCCTTCCCCAAGCGAATTTCTCAAATCGGTTCTGCGCCAAGCGATGAAGACCTTAAAACTATGGCTCAAGTTAAAACTGAGGTATGCAATATAATATAAAAACCAGAAAGCAGATATCTTTCTTAAATTCTAAGATATTCATAAACACAATGTTGCTTTTTCCCTAAAAATTGGTTTATTTTTAAATAATTAAATTAAAAAAATGCATTTCATAACATAATTTCCCTTCGTTAATTAACTTTTCTGTACATGGCATATTAGAGAAATAAAAATAAAAAATTTTCAGGAATGGACGACACTCGTCTCGATGACGGAATTACAACCCGGTTATCCAGAGACGAGCAAAAATTACGTTGCAGTCTCATCCGATGAAAAATGGACTCACCTGCGGCTCAACATCTTTCCTGATGGTGGAATTGCGAGATTACGAGTTTATGGTTTTGCTCAACCTGATTGGAACCTTTTTAAATCTGATGCGTTGGTTGATCTTATATCTGTTGAAAATGGAGGACTCTGTGTGGGATTTAGTAACGCCCATTATGGCCACCCAAAGAATTTAATTAAACCTGGGAGAGGTGTTAACATGGGCGATGGTTGGGAAACTGCCCGAAAACTTGACAGGCCTCCTGTCATCCAAATTGATGAAAAAGGAATGCTTCAGGTAATTATTTCCTACAAAAACCTCAAGGTTTTTAAAAAAACAGAATCCGATAAAAATACTGCAAATGGTTGATTAATATGCTTTGCCCACTACATTGAAAATAATTACAAACTCAGTCAAAACGCTTAATGTCCACGGAAAAGGAATTAATATTTTGAATCAATAAAATATCGTTCCACATACGGATGATATAATGTTTGCTTCATTGAAGAAAAATATTGCTTGTCTCAAGAAAATGTACTAGGTTTAAGAAGTTTAATTTTCTTAACCTTAGTACATTTTCTTGACACAATACTAATTTTGTTCAATCATGAAAATATTGTATCGGCCTTCTTCGTACAGATATTTTCTTAATTCAATGCTAATTTTTGTCCGTGTTGTTGTCAAATGATGTTTGCATCATTTTCAATTTTCACGCAATTGGGTTTTATGTAACTTTACGTCGAACTACTACTGATTTCCACGATTTTCTTCTTGTTTTCATTGTATTCGGTAAAAAATTTCACTAATTATAAAATAATTGTTTTAAATAATACAATATAAATTAATAATACAATTTTGTTTCATGTTTCAGTGTTATGGAACTGAGTGGGCCTTGTTCAAATTGGGACATATCGCAGAAGTATCATCGATTCGTATTGATACAATCCACTTCAAGGGCAATTACCCCCATAATGTACAAATCGAAGGAACTTTAGTTTCTCATGGGAAAAATCTTAAGAACGCCACTTGGAGGAGTATATTGCCCCCTAAAAAGGTAAGACTGCAAATAATTAATTAAGATCAAAGCTGATATTTTAAAAGACTATGAGACAGGTTAGAAAGTTTATTTACATATAAGGGTAACTGATACAAATTTGATTATTTTAGATAATGAGACTTACGAAATTTTTCAACTTTTCGAACTAGCCAAAATATTTTTTTATGCGATTTCAGTCTAAACTATGATGGATATCAATAATAATTTCAACAATCTTTTAAAACTATATTATAGAACAAGTAAAAATGGAAAACTTGTAGGACCGCCTTTATCAATATTATCTTTTTCAACTTAACAAAAGTTATATATGTGAATCTCAAATATGTCCAAAATGCTGTTAATAGTTTTTGCAATTTTTCATTGCAAATTTGTAGTTTGGAACAGGTGGGTGACAGGGAATGTTGTGCATTTCTTATTTTTAATTACTAAACAAAGTATTCTAATAATTTGAAACTTTACTCAATTATGCATTTATAACAGTATAATATACTATGATATTTTTAGCAGAAAATGTATTAAACGAAGTAAATATGGTAAATTACTGGATTTTGAAGTAAACTTTTTGGCAATCACTCCCAAATTAGGATAAATGAACAAAATATTTACTGTTTCTCTTATTTCAGCTTTCACCAGATAAGGAGCATGATTTTGAATCAGATGAAATTACCAATTCAGGCCCGATCAACTATGTTAGAGTAACAATAGCCCCTGACGGTGGAATCTCGAGGGTACGATTAATGGGATATGTTCATCGGTACCACAAAAACAAAGCCAGGATTTCTGCGATAGGAGCCGCACAATGCGGTTAAGAATTAAAAATGGCGGAAATTAATGGGCTGTAACTTTTGATACGAAACTTCCATAACCGTATATTTCCAAAACCTCCACATTGAGAAATAAGGGACTGAACCGACATAAGCTTCACCAAAAGCTGGAAACTACCATAAGCTCTGACAATGACCTATTCAGATTGTACATATGTGAAATGTTTTTCTGTAATGAAGTACAATATACTACTGGTATGTGGGAATATAGAACGACTGATAGAATGGAAATGTAAATATTATTTCGGAATCAAGTCTGATTTCAATTGCTCAATTTTTCGACATTTTTACTGCCAATTGTACATAATAATTTTAATTAACGGTAAAAAATAAGCGACTAGGCTAAAAACATTATGACTGATCCCAGAAAATTGTTGTCGGAAGATAAGAATTTTCATTTAGACTTTTATTTGTATTTATATTTTGTAGATATAAGAAATAACTATTATACACTCTGTATTCTATATGTATTATTTTTGTTGACTTTAGAAATAAATTTCAACATAAGTGCTAATGAGACTGACATTTATTATATTATTTTTCTGATAGTGAAGCCATTTTATGGCGTTACTGCAATACACAAAAATTAGTTAAAAGACCTCAGTAGGAAATTCAGTTAGACTGCAACTGCTAGAATTTGATTTTCTAAATTAAAACAAATTCTTTTCCTAAATTTGCAAATTATCGAAAGGTTACTTTACAGTTTGAAAATATCAGGAGGTGGTTGTTGCAAAAAAGAGAAAAATCCGGAGATCAAATCCATTTCAATTCAGGCAGGTTCTACATCATACATCATGTATGTTGTTTTTAGACGAAATTAGGTGATACGTATTTTTGCAATTTGTGACCAATTTTTTTACGCAGTTATGCGTATTAGAATTTTTGGCTTTATTTTTCAAAAAAAAATTATTAATTATAACTCTAACCTAATTGTGATATTTCATATTTCTTTCCATATTCTGATAGAGTTTATCGCCTTCCTTCTCGAAAAACCCATGCTTATATTTTTTGCATTTGTACTGAAGACCGTAGGTTATTGGGTCCTTATATACTAAGTATGTAAACATATCACCACTTGTGAGAAAGAAACAGTGCC